>CAHIKZ030004361.1:0-33150 GCA_903632075.3 Acanthosepion pharaonis | reverse complement strand
ATGGAAAACGCTGATTGAAATGATCCTAAAATATTTCCACAAAGTTTTCTAATAAAATAACGGATTCAGTCTACAATTCCATAACATCTCAATAAAGGCTAAAAATGGTTTGAATCGGATAATTCCTTTGATTTATGGCAGGATTAGGATAATTCCTTGATTTAAGGCAGGGTTATGATAATTAACGACACTCCCCAACCCAAATTAAAAAGTAAAGACAATATATGGAAAACGCTGATTGAAAATGATCCTAAAATATTTCCACAAAGTTTTCTAATAAAATAACGGATTCAGTCTACAATTCCATAACATCTCAATAAACAAGAAATGGTTTGAATCGGATAATTCCTTTGATTTATGGCAGGATTAGGATAATTCCTTGATTTAAGGCAGGGTTATGATAATTAACGACACTCCCCAACCCAAATTAAAAAGTAAAGACAATATATGGAAAACGCTGATTGAAAATGATCCTAAAATATTTCCACAAAGTTTTCTAATAAAATAACGGATTCAGTCTACAATTCCATAACATCTCAATAAACAAGAAATGTCTTGAATCGGATAATTCCTTTGATTTATGGCAGGATTAGGATAATTCCTTGATTTAAGGCAGGGTTATGATAATTAACGACACTCCCCAACCCAAATTAAAAAGTAAAGACAATATATGGAAAACGCTGATTGAAAATGATCCTAAAATATTTCCACAAAGTTTTCTAATAAAATAACGGATTCAGTCTACAATTCCATAAAAACTCAATAGAGGCTAAAAAATGGTTTGAATCGGATAATTCCTTTGATTTATGGCAGGATTAGGATAATTCCTTGATTTAAGGCAGGGTTATGATAATTAACGACACTCCCCAACCCAAATTAAAAAGTAAAGACAATATATGGAAAACGCTGATTGAAAATGATCCTAAAATATTTCCACAAAGTTTTCTAATAAAATAACGGATTCAGTCTAAATTCCATAAAAACTCAATAAAAAAAAATGGTTTGAATCGGATAATTCCTTTTTATGATTTATAATTTTAAGGATTAGGATAATTCCTTGATTTAAAACTGGGTTATGATAATTAATAACACAACCCAAATTAAAAAGTAAAGACAATATATGGAAAACGCTGATTGAAAATGATCCTAAAATATTTCCACAAAGTTTTCTAATAAAATAACGGATTCAGTCTACAATTCCATAAAAAACTCAATAAAGGCAAAAAAATGGTTTGAATCGGATAATTCCTTTGATTTATGGCAGGATTAGGATAATTCCTTGATTTAAAATATTTCCACAAAGCAGGGTTATGATAATTAACGACATAATTCTCCCCAACCCAAATTAAAAATTAAAAAGTAAAGACAATATATGGAAAACGCTGATTGAAAATGATCCTAAAATATTTCCACAAAGTTTTCTAATAAAATAACGGATTCAGTCTACAATTCCATAAAAACTCAATAGAGGCTAAAAAATGGTTTGAATCGGATAATTCCTTTGATTTATGGCAGGATTAGGATAATTCCTTGATTTAAGGCAGGGTTATGATAATTAACGACACTCCCCAACCCAAATTAAAAAGTAAAGACAATATATGGAAAACGCTGATTGAAAATGATCCTAAAATATTTCCACAAAGTTTTCTAATAAAATAACGGATTCAGTCTACAATTCCATAACATCTCAATAAACAAGAAATGTCTTGAATCGGATAATTCCTTTGATTTATGGCAGGATTAGGATAATTCCTTGATTTAAGGCAGGGTTATGATAATTAACGACACTCCCCAACCCAAATTAAAAAGTAAAGACAATATATGGAAAACGCTGATTGAAAATGATCCTAAAATATTTCCAAAAGTTTTCTAAAAAATAACGGATTCAGTCTACAATTCCATAACATCTCAATAAACAAGAAATGTCTTGAATCGGATAATTCCTTTGATTTATGGCAGGATTAGGATAATTCCTTGATTTAAAGGGTTATTAATTAACGACACTCCCCAACCCAAATTAAAAAAGTAAAACAATATATGGAAAACGCTGATTGAAAATGATCCTAAAATATTTCCACAAAGTTTTCTAATAAAAAAAACGGATTCAACAATTCCATAAAAACTCAATAGAGGCTAAAAAAAATTTTGAATCGGATAATTCCTTTGATTTATGGCAGGATTAGGATAATTCCTTGATTTAAGGCAGGGTTATGATAATTAACGACACTCCCCAACCCAAATTAAAAAGTAAAGACAATATATGGAAAACGCTGATTGAAAATGATCCTAAAATATTTCCACAAAGTTTTCTAATAAAATAACGGATTCAGTCTACAATTCCATAAAAACTCAATAGAAGCTAAAAAATGTTTTGAATCGGATAATTCCTTTGATTTATGGCAGGATTAGGATAATTCCTTGATTTAAGGCAGGGTTATGATAATTAACGACACTCCCCAACCCAAATTAAAAAGTAAAGACAATATATGGAAAAACGCTGATTGAAAATGATCCTAAAATATTTCCACAAAGTTTTCTAATAAAATAACGGATTCAGTCTACAATTCCATAAAAATCTCAATAAAGGCTAAAAATGGTTTGAATCGGATAATTCCTTTGATTTATGGCAGGATTAGGATAATTCCTTGATTTAAGGCAGGGTTATGATAATTAACGACACTCCCCAACCCAAATTAAAAAGTAAAGACAATATATGGAAAAACGCTGATTGAAAATGATCCTAAAATATTTCCACAAAGTTTTCTAATAAAATAACGGATTCAGTCTACAATTCCATAAAAAACTCAATAAAGGCTAAAAAATGGTTTGAATCGGATAATTCCTTTGATTTATGGCAGGATTAGGATAATTCCTTGATTTAAGGCAGGGTTATGATAATTAACGACACTCCCCAACCCAAATTAAAAAGTAAAGACAATATATGGAAAACGCTGATTGAAAATGATCCTAAAATATTTCCACAAAGTTTTCTAATAAAATAACGGATTCAGTCTACAATTCCATAAAAAAATGGTTTGAATCTCAATAAAGGCTAAAAATGGTTTGAATCGGATAATTCCTTTGATTTATGGCAGGATTAGGATAATTCCTTGATTTAAGGCAGGGGGTTATGATAATTAACGACACTCCCCAACCCAAATTAAAAAGTAAAGACAATATATGGAAAACGCTGATTGAAAATGATCCTAAAATATTTCCACAAAGTTTTCTAATAAAATAACGGATTCAGTCTAATTCCATAAAAACTCAATAAAAAAAAATGGTTTGAATCGGATAATTCCTTTGATTTATGGCAGGATTAGGATAATTCTTGATTTAAAAGGGGTTATGATAATTAACGACAATCCCCAACCCAAATTAAAAAGTAAAGACAATATATGGAAAACGCTGATTGAAAATGATCCTAAAATATTTCCACAAAGTTTTCTAATAAAATAACGTATTCAGTCTACAATTCCATAAAAACTCAATAAAGGCAAAAAATGGTTTGAATCGGATAATTCCTTTGATTTATGGCAGGATTAGGATAATTCCTTGATTTAAGGCAGGGTTATGATAATTAACGACACTCCCCAACCCAAATTAAAAAGTAAAGACAATATATGGAAAACGCTGATTGAAAATGATCCTAAAATATTTCCACAAAGTTTTCTAATAAAATAACGGATTCTGTCTACAATTCCATAAAAAAAAAAAGTAAAGACTCAATAAAGGCTAAAAATGGTTTGAATCGGATAATTCCTTTGATTTATGGCAGGATTAGGATAATTCCTTGATTTAAAAGCAGGGTTATGATAATTAACGACACTCCCCAACCCAAATTAAAAAACGTAAAGACAATATATGGAAAACGCTGATTGAAAATGATCCTAAAATATTTCCACAAAGTTTTTTCTAATAAAATAACGGATTCAGTCTACAATTCCAAAAAACGCTCTCAATAAAGGCTAAAAATGGTTTTGAATCGGATAATTCCTTTGATTTATGGCAGGATTAGGATAATTCCTTGATTTAAGGCAGGGTTATGATAATTAACGACACTCCCCAACCCAAATTAAAAACTCAATCAAAAGGCAATAAAAAACGTTTGAATCGGATAATATGATAATTAACGACACTCCCCAACCCAAATTAAAAAAGTAAAGACAATATATGGAAAACGCTGATTGAAAATGATCCTAAAATATTTCCACAAAGTTTTCTAATAAAATAACGGATTCAGTCTACAATTCCATAAAATCTCAATAAAAAAAATGGTTTTTGAATCGGATAATTCCTTTGATTTATGGCAGGATTAGGATAATTCCTTGATTTAAGGCAGGGTTATGATAATTAACGACACTCCCCAACCCAAATTAAAAAAATAAAAGACAATATATGGAAAACGCTGATTGAAAATGATCCTAAAATATTTCCACAAAGTTTTCTAATAAAATAACGGATTCAGTCTACAATTCCATAACATCTCAATAAACAAGAAATGTCTTGAATCGGATAATTCCTTTGATTTATGGCAGGATTAGGATAATTCCTTGATTTAAGGCAGGGTTATGATAATTAACGACACTCCCCAACCCAAATTAAAAAGTAAAGACAATATATGGAAAACGCTGATTGAAAATGATCCTAAAATATTTCCACAAAGTTTTCTAATAAAATAACGGATTCAGTCTACAATTCCATAAAAACTCAATAGAGGCTAAAAAATGGTTTGAATCGGATAATTCCTTTGATTTATGGCAGGATTAGGATAATTCCTTGATTTAAAGGCAGGGTTATGATAATTAACGACACTCCCCAACCCAAATTAAAAAGTAAAAGACAATATATGGAAAACGCTGATTGAAAATGATCCTAAAATAAAAAGAAATTAAAAAGAAAATATGAAAACCTGATTGAAAATGATCCAAAAATATTTTCTAATAAAAAATAACAGATTCAGTCTACAATTCCATAAAAAAATAAACTAAAAATGGTTTGAATCGGATAATTCCTTTGATTTAAGGATTAGGATAATTCCTTGATTTAAGGCAGGGTTATGATAATTAACGACACTCCCCAACCCAAATTAAAAAGTAAAAGACAATATATGGAAAACGCTGATTGAAAATGATCCTAAAAATTTCCACAAAGTTTTTCTAATAAAATAACGGATTCAGTCTACAATTCCATAAAAAACTCAATAAACAAAAAATGGTTTGAATCGGATAATTCCTTTGATTTATGGCAGGATTAGGATAATTCCTTGATTTAAAGGCAGGGTTATGATAATTAACGACACTCCCCAACCCAAATTAAAAAGTAAAGACAATATATGGAAAACGCTGATTGAAAATGATCCTAAAATATTTCCACAAAGTTTTCTAATAAAATAACGGATTCAGTCTACAATTCCATAAAAACTCAATAGAGGCTAAAAAATGGTTTGAATCGGATAATTCCTTTGATTTATGGCAGGATTAGGATAATTCCTTGATTTAAGGCAGGGTTATGATAATTAACGACACTCCCCAACCCAAATTAAAAAGTAAAGACAATATATGGAAAACGCTGATTGAAAATGATCCTAAAATATTTCCAAAAGTTTTCTAATAAAATAACGGATTCAGTCTACAATTCCATAAAAATCAATAAACAAAAATGGTTTGAATCGGATAATTCTAAATTTAATGGTTTAGGATAATTCCTTTCCTTTAAGGCAGGGATTATGATAATATATAATTATTTAATAATTCCTTGAATTAATTCCTTATGATAATTAACGACACTCCCCAACCCAAATTAAAAAAGAAAGACAATATATGGAAAACGCTGATTGAAAATGATCCTAAAATATTTCCACAAAACTTTCTAATAAAATAACGGATTCAGTCTACAATTCCATAAAAATCTCAATAAACTAAAAATGGTTTGAATCGGATAATTCCTTTGATTTATGGCAGGATTAGGATAATTCCTTGATTTAAAAATTTATGATAATTAACGACACTCCCCAACCCAAATTAAAAAGTAAAGACAATATATAAAAACGCTGATTGAAAATGATCCTAAAATATTTCCACAAAGTTTTCTTGAATAAAATAACAGATTCAGTCTACAATTCCATAAAAACTCAATAAACAAAAAATGGTTTGAATCGGATAATTCCTCCTTTTATTTATTGCAAATTAGGATAATTCCTTGATTTAAGGCAGGGTTATGATAATTAACGACACTCCCCAACCCAAATTAAAAAAAAAGACAATATATGGAAAAAAATGATTGAAAATGATCCTAAAATATTTCCACAAAAATTTTTCTAATAAAATAACGGATTCAGTCTACAATTCCATAAAAAAAAGTCAATAGATAAAAAATAAAAATGGTTTGAATCGGATAATTCCCTTTGATTTATGGCAGGATTAGGATAATTCCTTGATTTAAGGCAGGGTTATGATAATTAACGACACTCCCCAACCCAAATTAAAAAGTAAAAGACAATATATGGAAAACGCTGATTGAAAATGATCCTAAAATATTTCCAAAAGTTTTCTAATAAAATAACGGATTCAGTCTACAATTCCATAAAAACTCAATAAACAAGAAATGTCTTGAATCGGATAATTCCTTTGATTTATGGCAGGATTAGGATAATTCCTTGATTTAAGGCAGGGTTATGATAATTAACGACACTCCCCAACCCAAATTAAAAAGTAAAACAATATATGGAAAACGCTGATTGAAAATGATCCTAAAATATTTCCACAAAAGTTTTCTAATAAAATAACGGATTCAGTCTACAATTCCATAAAAACTCAATAAACAAGAAATGTCTTGAATCGGATAATTCCTTTGATTTATGGCAGGATTAGGATAATTCCTTGATTTAAGGCAGGGTTATGATAATTAACGACACTCCCCAACCCAAATTAAAAAGTAAAAGACAATATATGGAAAACGCTGATTGAAAATGATCCTAAAATATTTCCAATATTTTCTAATAAAATAACGGATTCAGTCTAAATTCCATAACATAAATAAACTAAAAATGGTCTTGAATCGGATAATTCCTTTGATTTATGGCAATTCCTTTGATAATTCCTTGATTTAAGGCAGGGTTATGATAATTAACGACACTCCCCAACCCAAATTAAAAATAAAAGACAATATATGGAAAACGCTGATTGAAAATGATCCTAAAATATTTCCACAAAGTTTTCTAATAAAATAACGGATTCAGTCTTCAATTCCATAAAAAACTCAATTAAGGCTAAAAAAAAAAAATGGTTTGAATCGGATAATTCCTTTGATTTATGGCAGGATTAGGATAATTCCTTGATTTAAAGGCAGGGTTAAAATTAACGACACTCCCCAACCCAAATTAAAAAAGTAAAGACAATATATGGAAAAACGCTGATTGAAAATGATCCTAAAATATTTCCACAAAGTTTTCTAATAAAAAATAACGGATTCAGTCTACAATTCCATAAAAAACTCAATAAACTAAAAATGGTTTGAATCGGATAATTCCTTTGATTTATGGCAGGATTAGGATAATTCCTTGATTTAAAACAGGGTTATGATAATTAACGACACTCCCCAACCCAAATTAAAAAAGTAAAAGACAATATATGGAAAACGCTGATTGAAAATGATCCTAAAATATTTCCAAAAGTTTTCTAATAAAATAACGGATTCAGTCTACAATTCCATAAAAACTCAATAAACAAAAAATGGTTTGAATCGGATAATTCCCTTGATTTATGGCAGGATTAGGATAATTCCTTGATTCCTTGATTTTAAAGAAATTTTCCAAAATTAAAAAGTGATCTAATAAGCAAAGAAATGTTTGAATCGGATAATTCCTTTGATTTAACACTCCCTCCCCCCCAAATTAAAAAGTAAAAGACAATATATGGAAAACGCTGATTGAAAATGATCCTAAAATATTTCCACAAAGTTTTCTAATAAAATAACGGATTCAGTCTACAATTCCATAAAAACTCAATAGAGGCTAAAAATGGTTTGAATCGGATAATTCCTTTGATTTATGGCAGGATTAGGATAATTCCTTGATTTAAAAAAGGGGTTATGATAATTAACGACCTCCCCAACCCAAATTAAAAATAAAAACAATATATGGAAAACGCTGATTGAAAATGATCCTAAAATATTTCCACAAAGTTTTCTAATAAAATAACAGATTCAGTCTACAATTCCATAACATCTCAATAAACAAGAAATGTCTTGAATCGGATAATTCCTTTGATTTATGGCAGGATTAGGATAATTCCTTGATTTAAGGCAGGGTTATGATAATTAACGACACTCCCCAACCCAAATTAAAAAAGTAAAGACAATATATGGAAAACGCTGATTGAAAATGATCCTAAAATATTTCCACAAAGTTTTCTAATAAAATAACAGATTCAGTCTACAATTCATAAAAACTCAATAGAACTAAAAATGTCAATATTCCTTTGATTTAATAATTAATTAATTTTTAAAAATCGGATAATTCCTTTGATTTAAAGGCAAATTAGAATAAGATAACTTGATTTTTATTCCCAATAAATTAAAAGTAAAAAGACAATATATGGAAAACGCTGATTGAAAATGATCCTAAAATATTTCCACAAAGTTTTCTAATAAAATAACGGATTCAGTCTACAATTCCATAAAAAACTCAATAAAGGCTAAAAAATGGTTTGAATCGGATAATTCCCTTTGATTTATGGCAGGATTAGGATAATTCCTTGATTTAAAAAGCAGGGTTATGATAATTAACGACACTCCCCAACCCAAATTAAAAAAGTAAAAGACAATATATGGAAAACGCTGATTGAAAATGATCCTAAAATATTTCCACAAAGTTTTCTAATAAAATAACGGATTCAGTCTACAATTCCATAAAAACTCAATAGAGGCTAAAAATGGTTTGAATCGGATAATTCCTTTGATTTATGGCAGGATTAGGATAATTCCTTGATTTAAAATAAGGGTTATGATAATTAACGACACTCCCCAACCCAAATTAAAAAGTAAAAGACAATATATGGAAAACGCTGATTGAAAATGATCCTAAAATATTTCCACAAAGTTTTCTAATAAAATAACGGATTCAGTCTACAATTCCATAAAAAACTCAATAAACTAAAAATGTTTTGATCGGATAATTCCTTTGATTTATGGCAGGATTAATTCCTTGATAATTCCTTAACGACATTTAAAAGACAATATATGGAAAACTCAATTACATAACATAATTTTTTTCCCCAAACCCAAATTAAAAAGTAAAGACAATATATGGAAAACGCTGATTGAAAATGAAAAATATTTCCACAAAGTTTTCTAATAAAATAACAATTCAGTCTACAATTCCAAAAAACTCAATAAACAAAATGGTTTGAATCGGATAATTCCTTTGATTTATGGCAGGATTAGGATAATTCCTTGATTTAAAGGCAGGGTTATGATAATTAACGACACTCCCCAACCCAAATTAAAAAAGTAAAGACAATATATGGAAAACGCTGATTGAAAATGATCCTAAAATATTTCCACAAAGTTTTCTAATAAAATAACGGATTCAGTCTACAATTCCATAAAAACTCAATAAACTGGTTTTGAATCGGATAATTCCTTTGATTTAAAAATGGTTCCTTGATTTAAATCGGTTATGATAATTAACGATTTCCCCAACCCAAATTAAAAATTCCTTGAATTAATGGAAAACGCTGATTGAAAATGATCCTAAAATATTTCCCCAAAGTTTTCTAATAAAATAAAAGATTCAATCTATATTCCATAAAAAACTCAATAAACAAGAAATGTCTTGAATCGGATAATTCCTTTGATTTATGGCAGGATTAGGATAATTCCTTGATTTAAAACTTAAAATGATAATTTCTCACTCCCCAACCCAAATTAAAAAAAATTATATGGAAAACAAAAAAAAAATGATCCTAAAATATTTCCACAAATTTTCTAATAAAATAACATTTCATCTTAAATTTCCCAAAATCAATTAAAAAAATAAATGTTTGAATCGGATAATTCCTTTGATTTATGGCAGGATTTTAATTCCTTGATTTAAGGCAGGGTTATGATAATTAACGACACTCCCCAACCCAAATTAAAAAGTAAAAGACAATATATGGAAAACGCTGATTGAAAATGATCCTAAATATTTCCACAAAGTTTTCTAATAAAATAACAGATTCAGTCTACAATTCATAAAAATTTGCAAAATATCAAAAATTTTTTTTTCTTTCTAAATTATTTCTAATTAATTAAAGATTCAAATTTTGATTTATTCAAATTTTCCATCTTTGCGAAAATTTTTTAAAGATATTAATCAGGGAAATCACGTTTAAATTTGAAAGCCAGTTCTTAATTTTTTCCAAAACAAATTCTTAACAAAAATTTTTTCCAACCAAATGGATAGGTTTCCATGGCAAATTCGGTTGACTTTTTGTTTTATTCAAAAGATGGACTTTCTATTTTTTTTTTTTTTTTTATTTTTAAAATTTACCCCGAAATATTTTTCTTGTTGATTCAAAATTTTAAAAATTTAATTTTTTATTTTATTTATTTATTTATTTTTTTTTAAATGAAAATTTCTTTTTCCATAAATTGTTTTGTTTATAAATCTTATTTTTCAGTTTTTAAAGTTCAATATACCTGAAAATTAATATTTTGGAATGGTTTTCCATTTGGAATTTTTTAAATTTTTACCTAATAATCTGTAATATATATATTTATTTCAATTATTTTGATTTGACTTTTTGTAATATTCACAAACGGACATTAAAATCAGTTGCTGTTTTTTTTTTTCATTTTTCAATCTTTTTCCTTATTATTATTATTATTATTATTATTTATTATTATTATTATTATTATTTTCTTTTGATTTCTGGCGTTTACACATTTCTTTCCGGGTCCCGCCCAGGGACCTAAGGTTAGAAATGGCGTCATGACACTTTCCACTGACAAAAAAAAAAAAAAAAAAAAAATTTACATAGATAAAGCCCTTCGTAAAGGTGTGGGCTGTACTTGTCAGAACAATTTTTTGTATCTCCTTGAGGCATGGACTTCCAGGAATCCCTTCAATTAGTCTACTGCAATCTTTTCCAACCAGTCCTAGGGCTCCAACTACAACAGGGATTGTTGATGTTCCCATATGCCACATTTTCGAGATTTCTATTTCAAGGTCCTTGTATTTTGACAAATTTTTGAATATCTTCAAAGATACATTGCAGTCAGCAGGGACTGCCATATCAATAAGGAGGCACCGTTTTTTTTTTGTGGTCTTTAATAACAATATCTGGCCGGTTGGCCTTCATTGTTCTGTCAGTGTGTATTGTGTAATCCCATAGAATTGTAACAGGTCCTATCTCCGTAACCGGGTCTGGGTGGTGTTCATACCAGTTTCTTTCAGTTTTCCTTCCCGTAGAAGTTGCAGATTTTCCAGTGCAGATATTGGCCCACTCTGTCATGTCGGGTTTTATATTCAGTGGGTGCCAACACCGTGCAACCTGATACAAGATGATCAATCGTTTCTGGATATTTATCACAGAATCTGCATTTTGGGCTGACACAATATTTTAGTATATGTGCTTGATAATTCCTAGTTAGCATGCATTGGTCCTGCGCAACAAGGATAAAACCTTCAGTTTCCGCTTTCAACCCTGCACTACGTAGCCACTGATGGGTACGGGTTTTGTCTACGTCAGCTTGTTTGGTACGGGCAGAGTATTGGCCATGAAGCGGTTTATCTTGCCATCGCTTCTGTAACTGGTCAGTTGCATTCGTCTTTGCTGTCTTTTTTTTTTAGGGTTGCAGTTTCAGCCGGTGTATTGTGCTGTAGTTGCATCTCTACGTCCATTTGAAACTCCATTTTGAATTTGTTGGCTTCTTTCATTACGGAGTAGAGACGCTTACTACTTTCATGTTCCTTGACGTATACCATCATCCAGTCTTCTGTAGTTTCCAAATATCTTTGGAGGCCAATTGTTGTAGTTTTGTAGGACAGTTCTAGTTGAACTAATCCTCTGCCTCCTTCGGATCTGGGCACATACAGACGATCAACATCAGCTTTGGGATGATGCATGCGATAGCAAGTGAGAAGCTTATTGATTTTTGGTGTGTACACATATCTTTCCGGCATCATGACATTTTCCACTGATCATTTACAAAAAAAGAACCACAGCATACGTATGTTACATAGATAAAGCCCTTCGTAATGTGTGTGCTGTACTCGTGAGAATTTTTTTTTGTATTATTATTATTAATAATCCAGTTTATTCATTTCCAACTGGTTTTTGTTTCATCTTAATTCTTTTTATGCTCACTTTCAGATCGTTATTCTCCGATCGTAAAATAAGCTGTGTTTATTGAACATTAGAACATACCGCCACTGTCGCCTAAAAACGCGAAAAATTAAATTTAAATAATTTAAATGTCTTCTTTGAATTTAAATTTCGTTTTTATTTGAAATATAATAGTCTAATGCAATCGGAATAAAAGAAAAATTAATTTTAATAAATCAAGATTTAAACATTTTTAAAATATTAGCACGTTCACTCGTCTCTCACTCATCAAACCGCCATTATACAGGGGCCTAAGAAAAGTTTTTAGTCAGGATAAATAAACTGCATCCAATTTTAAAATTTAATTACGTAATCCCTATTCAACATAAACAGTATTTGGAACTAGTATGGAGTAGGTCCTCCATTTGATAGTTTCAGTGCTTCTATTCGATTTTTCATGGATTTCATGAAGTTATCAACAATCGTCTGAACCATATTTTGCCACTCCTTTAGCAAGATTTCTTTAACGGTTGCCATTGACGTGATTTTGGTTGGATACTCACGGAGTTTTCGGTGAAGGTACTCTCAAACACTTTTGGATTCCTGTTAAGATTTTGGGCTACCCATGGCAGTGACTTGATTCTTTGCAATTCCTTCAAGGCCTTTGCTAGTTTGCTCGTATGACATGGTGCTCCATCTTCTTGAAAACGGTAGACATTCTTTTCAGTCTGATTGGTTTCAAATAATAGGAGTAATCCTTTTTCTAATATTTGACAGTATTTTGGATCATTCAGCCGCTCGTCAACAAGAATCAACTCAGATATCCCAGCAAACTAGACATCGCCCCACGCCATTACTCCAATCCCTCCATGTTTCACGGTCGCTTGCAGACATTCAGTGTTCCAAGTCTCATTCTGATTTCTCCAAACATAAACCAATCTCGAATTAGAATATTGGCAGAATTTACTTTCATCTAACCAAATTACAGACTGCCAAAATACATATTCTCTCGCCCAGTCTATATTGTCCCTGTTAAACTCTGAAATCAAGGGCTTCTTTCTTGCAACTTTTCTTTGATAGCCTAGCTCTTTCAGAGTCTTTTTCACCGCATATGACGACATTTCCATGCTGTTGTCAACATTTTTGACGCTCTGACAACGGTTTCTGATGACTTCCCTATTCAGCGCCCTTTTCGTTCGCTCAGATACGATGCTTGGTCTTCCTGAACGTTGTTCCACATGTCAATGGCCTTCTTTATTAAATTTCTTGACAATATTATTAACCATTTGATGATTAACCTGGCAAAACCTAGCAGTTTCTCCATTTGACTTGCCACACTGATGCCATCCTATTATTTGCCCTTGTTGAAATTCACTAATTTCCTTATTTCCACGAACTTTCATTGCAAGATATGTCAACTATTGTTCATAGATGAGAGTAGCTTGATATTAACACAGTGTTGTCTGAAAAAAGAAGAGACCTTATTACACAAGCCAAAATTGCTGTAATCAAGGGTGGCTAAATGTAAACAACAAATTTAAAAAACATCTCCCAAAATTCAATATTTATCCTAAAGATATGTTTCAAAATCATTTTAAAAAATTTAAGGATTAATTAAATGCATTTTGTAAAAGTAATATTTAATTTTTACATAAAGCGTAATGGAAATAAAGTTTATTTCCGTGCCTGTGATGTCAAAGGTTAAAATTAAAACTGATAATTACCTCCCCCCCAACTTCCAATGAAAAATGTCACGAAAACTAAAACTCAAAATTAAGAAACGCGAATATCAGAAATGCCATAATCCCGACAATGGCATTTACGTCTAAAAATTAAAAAATATCTTAAAATTGTTAAGATTTAAAATTATTAAGTTTTAAAATTAATAAGCGAAAGAACTTTTTCATATCAACAAGTTATTGCATGTAATGGTGAATATATAGTTGTATAAAACTTAATTCTTCATTGTTTAATGTTATCAGAGTGATACGTGTTAAATGAGAAAAATGAGGCAGATATCGGGTTGGCTAAAATGTTCGTTCACTTTATTCAGCAAATATTTCTACTTAATAAGCGAATGAATTTCTTGGCCAATCCAATATTATTGAAAAAATATGAAGAAAAAAACTATGGAATTAACATTAATTCCATTTATAATTTTACGCGCGCGCGAGTTTCCTCCCTTCCTTTCACACTCGTGCGTGTGTGCGCGCGTGTTTTCACCCCTACCTTTCACTCACAGCTAAAACATAGCAGTAACCTACTTTGAGCTCCTACTGATTTGGACTCATAACAGTTTTTGAATTTTTCCCGCGCGTTTTTCGGCGTTTCAAAACTGCTAACGTTTGCAATCCAGTTTGCCTCTTAGCTTTCAACCGGACTGGATGGGCAACTCATTTATTCCGTGCCCTTAATCCATATGCGGGCCGGAATATCTTATTTTTTCAACAATGTCGACTGCACCCTCTACCAAGACTTTTTCTCCTTTTGAAGCTGCCAACAGGTCGGACCCTTTTCTCCGTTTTCTACCAGAAGACGTTTTAGAGACACACGACACTGTCGTGAGCAAAAGTTCGTTTTCAACTAATGGCGTATTTTTATCCCTCGTCAGGGGCCTAATAAGTATAGGCAGGGATGTCCTACTGAACGAACAAATAGCTAATCACATGTCAGGACCTTTTTCTCCGTTTTCTACCAGAAGACGTTTTTAGAGACACACGACACTGTCGTCGGCAGAAACTTCGTGTTCAACAGGTGACTTAAACTTACCCCTGGCTTCGAACCAAATAATACAGGCAGGGATAGTATTACCTTTGAACGAAAAACATTTTCGTCTTTCTCTTTGGGCTCGCCGCAAAACCATTCTACAAGACCATGCTTCGTCTCTTCCTCGGCTAGATGCCCACAGCAGTCCAGAACATTTACCAGCGGTCAATTCAATATTTACCGAACATTCTTTATAACTTTGAACCTGTACATTAAAAATATGCATAATCACTTTCAACTTAAAATATCCACAGTGAGTACTCCTTTCTATCTGTGCGCACCTTCTTTTTCCGGAACTGTATAAAACTTTCTTTTCCCGCCTTTGGCCATCTTGTATTTCTATTTTTGGCGCGGAACATTTTTCATTGATCCCTACCTTGAGCTAAGTTACTTGTTACTGTTTAATTAAAGTTTTGTTTATTCATGTTTTATAAACAGATGTCTTTGTCATTTTTATTTCGGCTATCTTAATACCATTTATTTATGCACTTGTTGATTGACCCCTTTCCTCTCATTGTTCATTCACGCATTTTTTTTTTTTTTTAATTTGCTTGTAGACTCGGTAGTTTAGTGTGGTGTCTGGCACAAGGCCACTTAGTAATAAACCAGCACTGCACCCTACCGGGCCCGCAACAAAACTAATAAAGAAAAAAATGAAATTATTTATGACTTAACTTAATATTTATTTACGGAAAACCGACCACTAAATGTTGATCACCCTGGAAGAAAAGCAGTTTTGGGTGTAGATTTGGATTGTCAGGGTGTTATTTATTTAGAGGCCTTAAAACGCAGCGAAACACTGAATGCACATTTTTATGATCAAGAGTTGCAGCGGATGCATTGCAGTTTGATTGAAAAGCGCCTTGCTTTCCTCAAAAGGAAAAATGTTCTCCTCTATCACAACGGAAGTCTTCATGCAAAATAAGAATAACAAATAAAAAGATGGAACATAGTTTTTCTGTTCCTACCGACTCATATATTTTCCCGATCTTTGCCCAAACGATTATTACCTCACCTTCTTCTTAATTTTTTTTTTTAATCGCTGCAAAATGCTGTGATAATGAAGACAAGATTCATGAAGTCCCCGAAATAAAGTTGAGTTTGATTTTTTTCATTTCCTGTGTTAATTTATGTTAAAAATAAAACGCTCCTTTTCGTGGTGTAACAGCGGATAATTCAACGCAGGAACACGATTTATTTCCGTCAAAGTATGTGTCACTCACAAAATGAGCCCAAATCTCTTTAAAATGGCGAAAGGTAGTTGAAATATCGATTTTCCCAGATATCAAATATGACGTTGTACTGTTGTTGGAAGAATAAATCCCCGTCAAGCTAGCTTCGTTTACTAATTGCTTTCCAGGAGACGGAATTTAAATAAATCTACCGTTTAGTAACACTTGATGTACTGAAGGCGAAAATCGGGCTTTCAGGGGAAGTAATCCGGTAAAGAGTTATTTCCCTTATATAAACGTATTTATTTTTCTCTTTAGGTAGAATACATTATTATGACCTGAGTACTCTATAGGCTAGTGAAAGCTACAGCCTAGGGCCCACAAGATTGGTTATAATGCTGACTATAAAATAATGGTTGTATTGAAATATGTGCTAATTTGGTTTGCAATAAATGATAAAAGATTGGTATTTAAAGAATATTATTAATGAAAATGAAAGGTTGTTATTCTAGTTTATTTAAAAATAATTACTACAATATATATTACGAGTAAAAAATATTCAAGGCGGGCGCAGGCAACTCAGTGTGTTATTTCCCAAAATTGGGTAAGTATTTGTCACCATTATGTTACGGTAATAAACACTTTGGATAGTAAATATTTACGGGCTTCCACAAATAATATTGGTGGAATCCAAGTAAAAACAGGGTAAGATAACTAAAAACAACTAATTTCATGTGTTGGCAAAAGGCAGTTACAATAAAAGAAGTGTGATAAAAATAAAATAAAATATAAAAAATAAATAAAATAAAATAAAATATTTTAAAAATAAAATATATAAATAAAAAGAATTCAAATTAAAAATAAGGCATTGCGCTTTCCTTTAAAACCGCTCTCTCTCTCTCTCTCTCTCTCTCTCTCTCTATATATATATATATATATATATATATATATATATATATATATATATATATATAAATAAAGACATTTTATTTTTACATATTTTTATAGATAAAAGTATTTCAGTAAATGCTCTGTTTATAATAAACAGTATTAAATAACATTTTCCGGCCTGAATACTGTTTATTATAAACAGAGCATTTACTGAAATATTTGTATCTATAAAAAGAAAGAAAAAAACATGTCGGACTTTCATAATGTGTGATGTCATTTGTTTGCATTTGAATGTGATACGCCATGAGCAGATATGGCTGTACGTGAGAGATTCATGGACGATTGAAGTTTATAAGCAGTAAATTCGACCTTGCTAAATGACGATCCTTTGTGGCCAAGCGGTTAGGCACGTAAAGCTAAATAACGGTTCCGTATAAGATGCAGGTTCAAATCCTGTCAAAGGACGAATATTTTCTATGAAATTTTCTCGGACATTCAGGCAGGTAAATGTTATTTAATAGTGTTTATTATAAACAGAGCATTTACTAAAATACTTGTATCTATAAAAGAATGTTAAACATAAAAATGTCTTTAAATAATTGTCGGACTTTGTCCATTTCATATATATATATATATATATATATATATATATAAACTTCTCTTTATATATTTCTCTCTCAACTAACCAGAAAGCAACTCTCAAATCAGAAGAAGAAGAAGAAGAAGAAGAGACTGAATCCGGTCGAGAAACACCGGAAGTTTAAAGTAACAGAGCCTACTTATTCGTGACTGAAAAAAACAAAACTCAGGAAGGCTCCACGGATAACTTCCGTTATGAAAAATGAAACAGAATAGATCACCGAAAAATAAAATAATTTTGGCCAATCAAAAAAATTGACACAAAGAGACTTTGATGTTTGCCGACACCAATGTTCGCGTGAGATTCTCGATTCTGGTCAAAAGAATATAAACCTGACACTTAGGCAGATGCTATGAGGAGAGGACGGGGAAAAAAAGAAAACTACCACGGAGAAACCAGTCTTGCGTGACGTGTGAAGAGGTCAACTGCTAATGATATTTTTCCCTGCTTAGGGCCGAGAAAAACACATTAGATTGACACAGACCTATTTCTAAGATGACTGCGACTACTATAAAGTACTGACTCCAAACTGTAAAATACCGGGCCGAAACGGATCTTTCTCCAGACTGCTACCAATATCCACCTTATTAACGAACTTTTTGCTACGCTAAATACCAATGGACTCATTCATCACTCTCAAGAAGATACACAAAAATATATTATTTATTTTAAATCCTTGAGTCAATTCGTTTTCTTCCAAAGTTTCCAGTATATGTGTATGAAGGCCTACGGGATAGACACGTTTGTGAAAGAGCACAAAAAGTCACAAGTTTCCAGTATTCTATTTTATTTTATTTTTTATCAGGGCACAAATGGAATATTTTTCATTTTGTGTAAAAACTAGTGCTTATAACCTGTGAAAGTATTTTTATTCATTTTATTTACTTATTTATTCATAAATTTAGATAAAAGTTTGTATTACTTAACAATCTTGGCCATGGAAGATAAATTTAGAATTTGTTTGTAATGAAATGTGATGAAAATAAAAAAATAAAAATAATAGAAGGGAGATAACTCAATTTCGTAACAAT
Organism: Acanthosepion pharaonis; assembly: GCA_903632075.3. Lineage (NCBI taxonomy): Eukaryota > Metazoa > Mollusca > Cephalopoda > Sepiida > Sepiidae > Acanthosepion > Acanthosepion pharaonis. Next base: position 14,339 of record CAHIKZ030004361.1, on the reverse strand, counting down.
AAGTTATGTCCCTTTAATATGATTATCTCTACATTTCAACACTTTTTTTTAAATGTTGATGATATCTATATATCTATATATATGATTAAAATGAAAACTGGTCCACGTGTACTCCTTATAATATGTAAATTGAATATGACGGTTAAAAGTGCCAGGACCCACCTGGACAAATTTATACAAAACAACCTCCATTAAAATAGCAACATAACCAGGCAAAAAGATAAAGTCATAAAACCTCTCCAAAGACATAATCATCAAACAGGCCGACAAAGGAGGTTTAATCAGCATTATAGACAGAAGAAAATACGTTGTAGAAGCAGAAAATCAGTTCAATGATAGACATTTTTACGAAAAACTCACGCCTGATCCACTAAACATTTCATATTAGAACTCAACACTCTGATTAGCCATTTAGACCAAAGTACACAGACAGCAGTTAAGGCTTTCGTCATGGAAAAAGCAAAACCAGGTACATTCGACACTATCCCTAAACTACATAAACTTCCAAAAGTAATACCAGACACAAAAACCAACCTCTCGATAGAGAACATTAACAGAAACCTATGCAAGATGTGGAAACTGATAGAATCTCTCAAGATCCAGCCAGCCAGCCAGCCAGCTGACCGATAGTTTCAGGAATCAGTACCCTGACATTTCAGATCACATTGACCGAGTTCTCAAATCTCTACTACCCACAATTGCGAGTTATCAAACACACTACCTATTTCCTTTAAAATTCAGAAACATAAATAAATTACCAAACAGTTCGCTTCTAGTGACCATCGATGTGACATCCCAGTATTCTAAAATCCTACATGAGGAGAAATTCTAGCCTTCAAGAATTTTTATGTGCCAGAGGAAAACTTCACACAGGACATCACCAATATCATACAATTCATACTCACATACAACAATTTCGAGTTCAACAGGAAACTAGTCAGAGGCACAGTGATGGGAAAGAAAATGACTCCCAGATATTCAAACCTATTCATGGATGCCCTGGAATGAGATATGTTTAGTAGTTACCGCCTAGCAAGCCTATATAGCCACAGGTACATAGATGATATCTTCTTTATATGGACACATGGAGAGATCAGTCTCCGAGGCCTTAAAAAAATCCTCAACAGTTTCCATCGGATTCACATTTGAATATTCTATTATGTCTATTCCGTTTCTGGATGTAATGGTAGGTATAAATAACAAACACATCTCCATCACAATATGCACCAAACCCACAAATGGTCATTGCTACATGAATTTCAATAGCTACCACCCCACCAACCTAAAAGACTCAAATTATCTATAGCTAATATGTATGCATAAAACTAATGCGGCTTACGAAATATACATAGGACAGTTTTTCAATCACTTTCTTAAAAGGTCATGACCTCAGTCTTACTGACAAGTAAGACTAAGGTCATGACCTCAGTCTTACTGACAGTAAGACCTGGGCATGACCTCAGTCTTACTGACAGTAAGACCTGGGCATGACTTCAGTCTTACTGACAGTAAGATCGAGGTCATTACTGTCAGCAAAAGACCAGAAAAACTGGACATTAACATCAATGGGACCCAGCTAAAGGAAACCAGTGAATTCAAATATCTGACCAGCATATTTACTGAAAATGGTAAACTAGACAGAGAAATCAAGACCAGATGTCAGAAAGCCAATGTAGTCAGTTACCAACTTGCTCCTCTTCTAAAACATCCTAGCATTTCCATGAGCACCAAGGCAAATCTCATCAATGCCGTTTTCCTACCAATGTTGACATACCAGTTCCAGACATGGCCCCTAACAAGAACCCTTGAGAGGAAACTGATCAGTTGAGAGGTGAAATGCCTGAGGAAAGCAGAACACAAGACCAGGCGAGACAAGATAAGTAATGAGGCAATAAGAGACATGGTAGGAGCAATACCAATCATACAACACATCGAACGACAGAGGATTAAGGGGTTTGGATAGATCACAATAGCCTATGAACCAACCAGCCTTACGAGCATATACCCTCAGGTACTCTGGCTGGAGAGCAGGAGGCAGACCAAGAAGATCCTGGAGTGACTCAATGGCAGACACTCTTAGAGCCCACGAGATATCTCTGCTCCAGGCCACTAGCCTTGCCACTGACTCTGCCTCCCTCGGATGCTTAACAGCACAAGTGAAAGGAAAAACTAAAATTTCTTAACAGGAATTACCCACTTAAAATTATCAAAAAAAATCAATTACTAAGGCTTCCAAACAAAATAGGAATAACCTTCTAAACTATGAAACAAAAAAGAATAATCCCAGATTTCCTATAGTTTTTTTTTTATTTTAATTATAACATTCACAAGCTTTTCTATATTTTAATTAAAGATTTCCAGTATTTAAAACTTGACCAGACAATTAGAAAAATATTCAACAAAACCCGCTAAAAATAACGTTTAAAGTAATACAAATCTGTCGGATTAACAAACATCCATTCTAAAAATTTTGCTTTGCTTTTACATTAGGATAAGCATTGCCATACAATAAACCTCCATTCAATTTCTTTGCATAAAAAATATTTTCTCTTTCAGTGTGTCATTCAAATAACTAATTGCTCACTGTCACATAGTGCAGTTATAGGTTCCGGCAGTTTGAAACAAAAAAAATCATTTTGATTCCCTCCAAACTGAACTACTTTCCACAGCAGATTACATTTAGGTTAAGGCGTCGAAGGTTATCTATACCATAATTTTCTTCATATAGGATTCTGTTTAAAAAAAAAAAAAGAAGCAAAACAATGATTCATTGGCTGTGGCTTCACAAATGAGTTATTGGTGTTAGAAAGAATTGGATATTTCATTTTCGACACAAGGTTGGTTACTAGATATGTAACAGTAGACATTTTGAATATATAAAGGACAACAAAGAAAGAAACAGTGAAAGTTTATGTAAATGATCTTCAGTAAACGTTTTGGATTTTGTCTTGTCTAAGAAGAGAATAATAATTAAATCGATATTCTGTGATTTCATGGGAAATACCATTTCTAAAGTTCTCACTATTTTAGAAGGCTTTAATTTTAAATGATGTACTGTTGGCTAATTTTCTCATTTTCCTGCAAATTCACTTACTGTTTATGTCACATCTTCATTCAAGAGTCTCACCATTTAATAAATTTTTCATTTTTTTTTTGCCATGTTTCTTTTCATCTTTAGCTGAAAATATATGTAAAACTTCGCAGACCATTTCTAATCTACGTTTTCAACTACCCTTGCAAGAATATAGAGATTCTTTCAAACTGACAGAAAGGCAACAGGAGCTCAAATAACGAATGTTTACAGAAAATTATTTCTCAATGCACAGCACAACGAAAAGTGAAGCAGATGAGCAACAGCATCAGAAGATCACGTCGAATGCGCACCTGTCAGTACGTCATCAGTCTTCTTTGTAACTGTCTTTTCAAACCTGCTAATAAATTGATAAATGACCCATCTAATCCTTACTATTCGATTAGAAATCATAACTTGAACCATACTCTCACTTTGTAAAGGTCTGACTAATCACTTACAAACTCTAAACAGGCCATGTTTAAAATAAAAAAATGCAATAAGCAGTTAACCGTATAAACCATATCTTTTTAAAAAAATTAACCCCAACCCCAGAAGCGGCGGGTATATTTTGACACGTCGAAGTTAAATTCAAAATAATTACATAAGAATAATAAATCTTTGATATTTTCATTGGCTGGTCTAAAAATTCTTAAGAATAAATAAACCTTTGAAACAAATATGAATTTTCGTCATTCTAAAATCCTATGAAGAAACGATATTTAATAAACCTAGTTTTGCACAGTACACGCGAAATATACGGAACTATTTAAATCTTCAACTACATTCGTCTAATCTACACAAAAGACGTATTAAAATGTTTTTATTCAATTAATAGATGAAATTTTTCGCCAGAAATTATGTATGTGTACCTATTTAGAAAATAGCTTGCTGAAATAATTTTATAGTGAATATCCGAGTTGAAAGTGCTTACACCATTTCCTGAAATGAGGATTAATATGTTCCTCGGAGGAGTTAATCAGACACACAGTTTGTGGTTTCAATTCCAAAGACACAACACTTCGACTTCAATTATTAGGTAAGCGAAGATGGTTCAGTGGTAAGATATCGGCTTACGGAATCTATGATTGTAGGTTCGTTCCCGATTAATGCCTATGTTACATTTTTCTTGCAACAGACCATGCCAACATTAGGTTTATAAGTCAATAAAAATCTGTTCGCCATCGGGCGGTTCCTTGTAGGGTAGCGGTATGTTTGAGGAGAAATGGATTTGCAGTTGAAGGTTCAATTCCTGCAAGAATCCCATTCCAATGTTTACTTGTACTACAGGAAATCACTTATTCCTGTGCGTCTGTTGGGGTGGGGGGTGTCCTCTCGGCGTTGGATTTGCCGTTTTGGCAAATCCAACGCAATTTTATTGTCTAAATGCTTATGTTATTTTATTTCAACAGGAAAGACCAAAACCATTTTTTTTTGAATTATTTTTTAAAAAATTTTTCCGTTTTCTTTTTGTGTTTAAACAACATTCTAAATTTTGATTAAAAAAACCTTTTTTCTATTTGTATCAGCGGAACTAGTAAAATAACATAGACAATTTTTAGCACGTTTTTTTTTTAATCATTGCGTTATGTATGACACACATTAATTTGAAAAATCTTGCAAAATAAAAAACTAATTATCGGATGTTAATGAAACTTTCAGGTCAACTATTCACAGATGATCGAAATTATTATAAATATGTTTTTTTTTAAAAAATCATGGTTTAAAATATTTTTTTCAAATATTTATTACCCCCACATAACTAATTTTATGAAAACGCTAGAAATTCGATCGCATCGGTTTTAGTGATTATAATAATTAAAAATATATATATAGCACAAGGCTTTGAGGAATGCAAATCATGTTTTTTTTTTTTTTTTTTTGATTCTAAATTTTGATTAAAAAAAACCCATTTGTCCTGAAAATCAGCTCTGAATTGTAACATACAAAACTCAATAAAACAAAAGATATTATTTAATTTCAAATGCTTTTATTTGCTTTTTATTGTTTTTGTTTTTATGAATATGGACAATATTTTCTGAAAGCAAAAAATTCCAGAACCCAAAACTCAATAAAAAAAAATTTAATTTCAAATTATGAAAGTTTTAGTTTTTTTTTATGAAAAATGAATTTTTAATACAATTATTTGTTATTTCATTAATTATAATAGATTTTTACATTTAAATTGTTAAAATATTATAAAATTAGTTAAAAGCCGCATCGGCTTTCCTAAGTGTCCTTATGAGATAGATCTTTTTTAGCGCGTTGTAAATTGTATCATTTTGACTAATCAGAAGATCCCCAGTAATTAAGAAATGTAATTTTGTGTTATAATCGAGCTGTAATTATAAAATACGGAAGACCAACCAGAATATAATTAAGTTGCGTTATTTGAGTTAAGCATTGTTCTCCGCTGTTAAGGCCTTTACTTTTGCGAAACACGTGTGGAGAAGTTAATTTGATTTTTCAATTTCAACTGAGAAGGGTACCTACAAGTATCAGTATCATCCTATGAAATTTATATGATCTTATTTTTATATTAATCACAGTTATGACATTTTTTCATAAATGAAATATCAAAATTAATAAAATGAATGCAAATACAAATACACAGTAAAATGTAATAAATGTACATAAAATTATAGTATTTTATGTACAATTCTGATAAAATTTCATAAGAAAGGTACCTATAAATTAATTAGATACCTTTCTTAAGAAATATGAAATTTAATGTCACTCTTAACAGTTTTATTTTAATTTCTTTATAATATATTTTCCATAAAGCATCATAAACGTAAAGGTGAAAGCTAAGTACAAAAAAAAAAAAAAAAGACCGCTGAAAGTTTTCCTTAAAAATAACGAGGTAAATAATTTGTTCACTTAAATGTAAATTATTTCACTTTTCTCCTTCCGTAGAACAAATTAGCCTCATGGAATTCGTCAATATATCATTCATCACATGTCAAGAGACGCGAAAGTTTATGACCTGCTTTGTTTTATTTTCAAATTACATCTTTTTGGCACAAAAGCTAAGTTAAGTTTGGTTCAAAATATTTTAAATAAACATTATAATTTCTGATTTTCTTAAAATAAGTTTTGAAAAAATGATAATTGATATTTAAAAAAAATTTCAAAGTGAGATTTTCATTTTTTTTTTTAAAATGGAAAAAATGGTGCATTTTTATCTGACTCAAAAAAAAAGATTTTTAACGAAAATTTCGGACGTGCTAGGAACGATTAAAAAATGGAAAAAAACCCCCAAAATACTTTGATCTTTCCTCTTAATAATAACAAACATTTAGACGATAAAATTTTGTTTTCGTCAAGTTTGGCGTCTTTTTTCATCATGCTATGCTCTTTTTTAGCGATCTCGTGGAGGTACCTATAATCTTATAACAAACAATAATTTTGATTAAAATTTTTTTAAAAAATTTCTGTCAAAATTTTGCCATGAAATAATTGAAAATACATTCATGAAAATCATTTTTCTCTTACATAGTTTAATAATTTTAGTAAATAAAATCATACATTACAAAAACAAAAATTCTCAATATTTTAAATTGAAAAAATTAATTTAAAATAAATTTTAAAATAATTTTTCAATGATTTTTTTTTTCATATATTGATAATATTTTCTGTATGTCCCTTACACTTTTAGTTCAGTTTTTAAATTTATGTCCATGATACTGATCTGCAACTTGGTATAAATTTCATCAAAAAAAAGAATACATTTTTTCATTTTTTTTTCAGAATATTTTTTTAAATACATTTGATAGGAATTTTATCTAATTTTTGGTTTTTTTAAATGTTTTAATAGTATTCATTAAACTTAGGAAATTAAAAATCTGAAATTTTCGTTTTACAGGAAATTTTTTTAAAAGAAATATTTTGTTCTATTTAAAATTTCTGTAGCTGAAATCTAAATATATATGTACCGAAATTTTTTTTCTTTCATAATCGTCAAATTTATTGATACAAGTTCTTTTTGATTAATTAACCCATAACTGGGGAAATTGTTTTGACAATTCCTAAAAGATGATGATTATTTGCATGTAAAAATAAACAAACAAAGCTGGATATGGTATGTAACCTCAATTAAAAATTGGTATTACACTACCTGTAAACCAAGGATATAGAGGCATGTTTCATTCCCAAATGTCAAATGATTTCAAGGGATTATTCAGACATTCAATAAATAACCCCCGAAATATTAAATTACAGAAATATTAAAATCAAATGATTTGGCAATGAAAAGGCAAGGAAAATAAAATAAAACAAAACACTTCGAAATTTTTTTTCTTAAATTTAAAATATAAACAATTTATTTAAAAGTAAATTTTTTTTTTTTTAAATAATTAAATTTTTAAGATTTAAAATATAGATTTATTTTATTTATTTTTTAAAATTTTCATGGAAATTCATCCTTATATATATATTAGCATATTTTATTTGATTAATTCTAGATATTACAAAATATCACATCCAAATTTAACACTAGTTTCTTTTTAGCCCAACAGTCAACAGTTCATTCCAATAAAACCCGTCTCCATTCAACTTCAGAAAAAATTGCATTTTTTTAGATTTTAAAAATTCTTTAAAATTTTTTTTTTTGTCTTAAAGAGTAACATTTCTGAAATTTTAATGTTTGTTAAAGTTGCATTTGTCATATGGTTAAAATTTTTAAAAACAGAAAAAGACAGTTCATACATAAAAGACAGATTTTTAAAGCTTGCAAACAACCTATCTTAACAAGATGTTATCAAGAATTTTAATTCTTTAACATGTGTTTTATTATTTACCAATTTTAAACTACTGTTAGTTAAATTGGAAAAAGTCTTTTGATAATGATTATATTTCATAAAAATTTAAATGTTGCAAACCAAGAAATAAAATTTTTCTAATTTTTCAATGTTTTTTTTATTTTTGTTTTAATAAAGAAAAAATTTTCTAAGTATTAAATTTTTTTGTTCTTGATTTTGAAATTTGACGCAATTCATATTAATTTTTCAAAATATGCTCTTGAATTTTTAGAAATTTTTTTTCAAAAATGCCTTTAACATTCATAAAAAATCACCCACATTGTTTTGAATCAATTTAAAAATTCTTTGCTTTTTTTTAAAAATTGGTATAACTTTCTTTTAAACTCATTAACATTTTTTTTTAAGAAATCATGGTATTTTTATAAATTTGAAATTGTTGATAAAATAAATTTTTTTACAATTAAAAATATTAATTTTGACAAAGTGTTTTTGTGGATATGGAAGGCAATTCAAATTCACATGCAGAATTACTAAAGTGAGAAAAGTGACATTGACATCTGCAAAAAATTTTATTTAAGATCAAAAAAATATCTATTTTCCTTATTTAATAAAGAATGTTGCTCAATAGTCTCAAACTTTTTAATAGAAAAAAATGAAAATACTTTTATATTTTTAAGAAAAAAGGTCAAAATATATCAATTTGTTTTTTTAACAAAAGTAATATTGGTTCTGTAAATAACTTATATAAACCAAATTTTGAAAATATAATTAGTGTTGAAAAAAAATATGTCTGAAGTGTCTTGCAACAATTTTCTTTAAATGCAAAATGCAAATTGGTGTTGTTTTTTAGTTTTAAAATATTGTTCCCTTTTCAAAGTAGTAGAAAAATTTAAAAATAAAAATCAAATTATTGGATTTTGAATATTTGGACAATGAACATATATAAAATATTGTAATAAAAAAACTTCAAGATTGCATGGAATAATTTGAACTGAAATGTTGCTGAAAATCAAATCTAATTGTTTTTCAGCTATTATTTAAGCTTTGTTGAAAATCTATTCATTAAATGAAATTTGAAGTCATGACAAGACCCTTTCATTGAATTAGACAGAATGAAACCACTTGGCAAAAAGTTGTCTAAAGATAATAAATTGAAAACAATGCAATAGCCCATACAAATTTTATGCAACAATATTTATTTTTTATCTGGTTTAAAAATATTTTTAATCTATTCTATTAATAAATTGATTTGGAACAATTGAAATGACATCAAATGGACAATTTTATATACTGCTTTTTTTCAAATTTTTCTTTTCTATTCTTAAGTTTATTAATTTTATATAAATTGGTTATATTTTTATATAGGCCTTTTCATTGTTCTACATTTTTAAAAAGGATTATATTATATTTGTTTATAAATCTTAAACACTAATACTTTTCTATTAATTATTTTGACATTTTTTTAAATATGGACAATTGTAAAACTTCTTTTTTCTTTTATAACATGATCAATTATACTTGATATCCAAATTTATATTAAAAGTTTCATTTATATAAATTTTTAAAAGCCCTAAAGCAACAAAAGTTTTTAAAAGTGTTTTAAATGAATCAATGCAAAATATCAATTTTCTAGTAATTGGGAAATATAAGAATTGTTGTTTTCAAAAAACACAGTAAAAACAGCTACAGTTTGTTCTGAAAAATTCTTGATTTGATCCAGAACGAATTTACCCTATCATTATTTTTTTTTATTATTCCTTTTTGGTTGGGCTTGCTTAATTTCAAATTCCTTCTGTTTATCTAAGAAACATCTTTAAATGTAACCCATTTTATTCTTTCCATTTAATTTTCTATAAGTATTCCATTATAATTAGAATATAAAATAAAAATTTGGATTAGTTCTTGCATTTTATTAAATGGGTATGTTTGGTATTTAATGAGGTCAAATTTTCCATTTTAAAATTTTAAATTTTAGATCAAATTTTGTCATTGAAAAAACGTGTTTTTTTTTCATTTATCTGCTGTCATTTAGAATTTAACATTTCTGTCTAGTTTTTTAAAATTAAAAAAATGTTACTAATATTTCTCCTTATTACTTTCCACCTTTTTACATATGTTTTTGTGTTTTAAATAAACCAGTTGCACCTGATTTAAAAAAAAAGACACAACAAATTTTAAATTTATGACATATAGTTTTTTTTGAGTTTCCAAGACTGGAGAATCAATGAGGAAATTTCAGAATACACATTCAAGCATGGGAATCAATCAGTTCTATTTTTTTTTTTTAATTCCATAATACATTTATCTGTATGTGCACAAAAATTTTAGTGATGAAATTTCTTTGCATAAATATGTTTTTTTAATTTAAATCTATCCCCCACAACATTTACATGTGCATTTAATACTTTCCTGCACTCTTCAAAACATATTGACTCTTTCTTCATTTAAACACCTTTTGACTCTTTTTCTCTATCAATTTGAAAAAAATAATGCTTAGTGAATTCAGTTTTTTTTGAATGAGATCTGTGGGTAGTAATCTGTTTCATAGCTACCTTAGATAGTTGAACCTTTACAAAATAGCATCTACGAAAATTAACATTAGAAATTGTGATATATGAGGGTGTTTTAATCATAATTTTGTCTTCATTCAAAAACTAAATGATCAAACAACTTAATAGTAGCCACTTAAAAAACTTTTTTTTAAAAATACTTGTAAATTGAAAATTCATAAAAAATAACTTTTCAGTCAAGTTTTCAAGTCTAAATAAATTTTTTGTTTTTTTTTTTGGATGACACAAAAGATCCTATAAAATGTTTGAAAAAAAATATGATAAAAGTATAAAGTTTTCAGAATTTTGAGCTAAAATCTTGAAAATAACTTGTATGCCAGGTTGAACAGCACACAACAATTTTGAAAAATTAAATTTGACTTTCACTGCTTTCCTTAGATATTTGAAACCTATAAACTGTCTGATATCAATGTTTTTACTTTTATATATACTTGAAATTGTTTTAAATAAGGCTATCTTTTAAATTTATTAAATTATAAAGAAAAAAAGGATTGAGTTTGCAAATTTCTGGTTTATTCCTACCTTTGCAGATCGATTTAAAAATCAGAAAATTTTTTTAGTTTATTATCAATTTTCAAAAAAATAATCATGATTTTTCAATATATTTTTAACTTTTGTTAATGGGAAAATTTTAAATCACTTTCATATCTTTCCCCAAATTATTTGTGAGTTCTATGAATATAGAACCCAAAGGGAATTGAAACTCTGGTCTATTAATAATTCCAGAATTTTCGATTAACCTATTGCAACATCCGTCTAAATATTTATATTCCTGACAAAATTGAGTATTTTGTCACTGAAAGAGAAATTCATTTTTTTACACAACCATTTGTTAAATGTTTTAATAAAGCTACTATCGATATAAGAAAATCAAAAAATTTGAAAAGTTTAAAAATAAAAAAATTAATATAAAAATAAATTTTATTAAAATTATTTTATTAAAAATAAATTTCTATTAAATTATTTATTTAATTAAAATAAATTTTATTCATGGAAAAGGTCCTTATACAGTTAATTCATTTCAAATATCACGAAAATTTCGATGAGATTTAATTAACCCGGTCATTAACCTGATATTTATTTCCAATTGAAACCCCCTCATCAATGAGTATCAATTTATTCACCAAAAAAATTGTCTTAAAGATAATAAAATAATTTTAAGATTTCTTACCCTTTTCATTACCATAGATGGAAAAAATTTATGTAAATAACAACCATTTGAATATTTTTTTTTAATTTATTTTCAAATAATTTAGATTTTAAAACCCTACCAGTCACTGAAACTAAAAATTGAATTAGTGTTCTATAATAAATTTCATAAATTATTCCTGTTAAAAAAAAATATGGTTTACCGCTAAAGGATATTTTAGATAGATGGCTGTATGTTTCCGAGTATTCATAAATACCAGACTCTTTTCGTATTTAAATAGATTAAATAAACTGACTGAATAGATAAAGAACATCTAAATGGTTCATTGTGGTATTCCAAAGTAATACACCTAAAGTGTTTCAGAAATGCTCCGTGAATTCATGCTTATGAATCTTCCATGAATTTTGGACACTTGTTCAAATAATGTTTTCCAAAAATTGCCCAACAAAATATTTTTTTACTACAATTTTCTAGTCGGCATTGTTGTCTTCTTGTTTAACCTTTCAAATTTTTTTGTGATTTCCAAAATGTAGCATGTACTGTCAGCTATTTTTTTTTACGTGAACTATGTTTTCAATGTTTAATACAAACTTTCTTTTTTTCTGCAAGGAAAAATTGTTCCACTGTATATTATTTCTAAACGCTAAATCATAGAGTATAATATCAATAAAAAAAAACTTTAATCTACATTAGGTAATCCTTGCTTCCCCCATTAAATGTCTTTAAGTCAACGAATGAATACTCATAAAGATATTTTATCAGTGCTTCCTTTTGGAAATTTAAATTATAGTTTAATGCTAGCGATCTTATTGTTAACTGAGATTTTGAGAATAAGTCCCAAAAATTCTTCCACCAGGAAATTTTTTCTCCCCCAGAATCGATACTTCAAATATACAAATCAACCATTCGCCCTTGCATGGAGTATTGCTGCCATATATGGTCTGGGGCACCTTCTTTGTTACCTCGGAGTTCTTGACAAGATCCAGAGACGGATATGTAATCTAATTGGCCCTGATCTGGCGTCTCGTCTGCAGTCACTCTCTCACAGACGCGCCGTCGCCTCTCTCTGTCTTTTCTACAATACTTTCATGGTAATTGCTCCGATGAGCTGCTTTCACTGGTTCCCAGACTCCATGAATTCAAGCGCCCTACGAGGCTGGCATCCCGCTCTCACCCTTTCACTGTAAAACTTTTAAATGTAGCTGTCTCTTCTACTCCAATAGCTTCATATCCTTTTCTTCCCATCCTTCCCAATTACTGTTTTCCCTGAGGCTATAATCTCCAACTATTCAAATGTAATGTCAATCGACATCTCAGTTACTGATCTGCCACTATCCCTCTCCTCATCCTTTTCTTCTATCACTCCTTTCTTCTCTTCTCCAAATCTTCTACAACCCCTGTATCCTCGTTGCTTCCGCCTCGGGACAGCAATGCTTAAAAAATAAATCCTTAAAATCAAGCATTAAAATAATTTCGCAGACAACACCGGAATATGCCGGATGTGGAAATCTCCTGTCAAAAATTTATAACGAAAATCGGTTCTACGTATCATTTCCGGTTTCTATTTAAAGAAAGAAAGAAGAAAGAAGAAAGAAGAAGAAGAAAGAAGAGAAAGGAGAAGAAGAAGAAAAATAAGAAGAGAAAGAAAGAAAGAAAGAAAAATTATGAAACGAAGAAGAAAACGAAGAAGAAGGAGAGGAAAAAGAAAAAGTAAAAGAAAAGAAAACGAAAGAAAGAAGAAAAAGAAAGAAAAGAAAATGTAAGAAATCGAAGAAAAGAGAAAGAGGAGAAAAATCATTTTTCCAAACTGCAATAAACATATTAAAGCAATATTTTTTTTTCAACAAATGGTGATTACGATCATTTGGATTAACATAAATTCTTTTTCTTTTTTACCATTTCGATTTGTTTCGAACACATTTTTTAAAAAATGATTGAAGAGAATCAAAATAAAATAAAACTAAAATTGACGAAGAAATACATTTAACAAATGCTCTGGGAAATAAAAAGCTAAAATATTGAAACAAACTCCAATCTCCATTAACTCAAATTGTTTTCAACTTTAAAACCATAGTCGGGTAAAAAAAAAAAAGAATAATTTTCCCGTGTTTCGACAATAGAAAAATTGCTCAAATATTGCAATTCAACACCATTTTGTCCAATTAAGATAATTTTCTGACACATTGCTTTAAAGCAATTCAAAATTTATAAAAATATTTTTGCTATATGCAATTAAAAAAAAGAATAATTTCAATTAATACCCTTTAAAAATAAAATATATATATTTTATTTATATATATAATTTTAAACGTATTCGCGGGTTTTTTATTTTTAATACTAAAATAGATCCGTTTTAAATTAAAAAAATAAAAGTGTTTATACTACCTATTTGATTCTTAATCCCATAGCGCGTAAATTTTCATCCTAAGCACTTTAGAAACATTTGCATCTTATAAATACTTCTTGAAAATATTATTGTTGACTACATTCATGTAACTGTCTTCATACGTAAATAAATCTTTTAATTATGCATAGTTAAATGTTAAATTGGCAATAAAGATATTGTATAGAATATATGTGCACATAATGGTGAAATAGTAAAGTTTAAAAAATTTTTAAATTTTGTTATTTTAAATGAATGTTTTAACTAGCTTTTTTTTTTATTTTTTTTTCCCCTCCAATTTTTTTTTTTATTTTATTTTTTTTTTTTCCCTTTTTTTTTTTTTGTTATTTTTTTTTATTTTTTTTAACTTTTTCCCCCCTTCCCATTTTTTTTTTTTTTTTTCGTT
>CAHIKZ030004360.1:2095000-2323856 GCA_903632075.3 Acanthosepion pharaonis | reverse complement strand
TAAAATTTTTTTTTTTTTTAAAAAATTTTTTTAAAAAAAAATTTTTTTCTTTTTTTTTTTTTTAAAAAAAATTTTTTAATTTTTTAAAATTTTTTTAAAAAAAAATTTTTTTAATTAAAAAATTTTTAAAAAAAAATTTTTTTCCTTTTTTTTTTTTTTTTCCAAAAAACCCCAAAAATTTTTTTAAAAAAAAATTTTTTAAATTTTTTTTTTTTTTTTCCCCAAAAAATTTTTAAAAATTTTTTTAAAAAAAATTTTTTCCCAAAATTTTTTTTTAAAAAAAAACCTTTTTTTTTATTTTTTTAAAAAAAAAAATTTTTAAAAATTTTTTTTTTTAAAAAAAAATTTTTTCCCTTTTTTCCTTTTTTAAAAAAAAATTTTTTTTTTTTTAAAAAAAAAAAACCCAAAATTTTTTTTTAAATTTTTAAAAAAATTTTTTTATTTTTTTTATAATAAAAAAAATTTTAAAATTTTTTTTAAAAACCAAAATACTTTTGAACCTATTTTATATAATGCAAAAATACAAGTTGAACCTAATATATTCCATTTTATATAATACAAAATACATTTGAACCTCAAGTATTCCATTTTATATAATGCCAAAATACTTTTGAACCTAGTGTTCCATTTATAATGCCAAAATACTTTTCAGCCTAATATTCCATTTTATATAATGCAAAAATACTTTTGAACCTAATTCCATTTATGTAATGTGCAAAATACTTTTGAACCTGGTATTCCATTTATATAATGCCAAAATATTTTTTTGAACCTAGTATTCCATTTTATATAATGCAAAATATTTTTGAGACACAGTATTCTATTTTTTATATAATGCAAATACATTTTGAACCTAGTATTTTTATATGGCAGCCTAGTATTCCATTTTATAAATGCAAAATACATTTGAACCTAGTATTCATTTTATATAATGCCAACATTTATATATTTTATACCAAAATGCTTTTAATTTTAGTATTCTATTTTATATAAATGTATTCCAGTATTATATAATGCAAAAATACTTTTGAACTTAGTATTCCATTTTATATAATGCAAAATACTTTTGAACCACAAGTATTCTATTTTATATAAATAAAATACATTTTGAACTTAAGTATTCCATTTTATATAATGCCAAAATACATTTGAACCTAGTATTCCATTTATATAATGCCAAAATACTTTTGAACCTAGTATTCCATTTTATATAATGCCAAAATACTTTTGAACCTAGTATTCCATTTTATATAATACAAAATACTTTTAACCTAGTATTCCATTTTATATAATGCCAAAATACTTTTGAACCTAGTATTCCATTTTATATAATGCCAAAATACTTTTGGAACCTAGTATTCCATTTTATATAATGCAAAATACAGCCTTTCCATTTATATAATGCAAAATACTTTTAACACCTTTAGTATTCTATTTTATATATAATGCAAAATACATTTGAACTTAGTATTCCATTTTATATATAATGCAAAATACTTTTTGGAGCCTAGTATTCCATTTTATATAATGCAAAATACTTGAACCTAGTATTCCATTTTATATAATGCCAAAATACTTTTGAACCTAGTATTCCATTTTATATAATGCCAAAATACTTTTGAACCTAGTATTCCATTTATATAATGCCAAAATATAATATTCAAATATACAAAATGAACCTAGTATTCCATTTTATATAATGCAATACATTTGAACCTAGTATTCCATTTTATATAATGCAAAATACATTTTGAACCTATTATTCATTTTATATAATGCAAAATACTTTTGAGCCTAGTATTCCATTTTATATAATGCAAAATACTTTTGAACCTAGTATTCCATTTTATATAAATGCAAAATACATTTTGAACCTAGTATTCCATTTTATATAATAAAAATACATTTGAACCTAAATTTAATATAATGCAAATTTGAACCTAGTATTCCATTTTATATAATGCCAAAATACTTTTGAACCTAGTATTCCATTTTATATAATGCAAAATACTTTTAGCCTAGTATTCCATTTTATATAATGAACTAGTATTCCATTTACTTTTGAACCTATTCAATTTTATATAATGTAAAATACTTTGAACCTAAATTTCTTTTTATATAATGCAAAAACAATTGAATTTTTATATTTATAAATACATTTTACCCACCTAGTATTCCATTTTATATAATGCAAAAATACTTTTGAACCTAGTATTCCATTTTATATAATGCAAAAATACTTAGTATTCCATTTTATATAATGCCAAAATACTTTTTGAACCTAGTATTCCATTTTATATAAATGCCAAATACTTTTTGAACCTAGTATTCCATTTTATATAATGCAAAATACTTTTGAACTTAGTATTCCATTTTATATAATGCAAAATACTTTTGAACCTAGTATTCCATTTTATATAATGCAAAATACATTTGAAACTAGTATTCATTTTTTTGAACCTAGTATAATGCAAAAATACGTTTTGAACCTAGTATTCCATTTATATAATGCAAAATACTTTTGAGCCTAGTATTCCATTTTATATAATGCCAAAATACTTTTTGAACCTAGTATTCCATTTTATATAATGCCAAATACTTTTGAACTCTAGTATTCCATTTTATAATGTAAAATATTTGAACTTAGTATTCCATTTTTATATAATGCCAAATATTTTTTGAGCCTAGTATTCATTTTATATAATGCAAAATACTTTATATTTTATATAATGCAAAATACTTTTGAACCTAGTATTCCATTTTATATAATGCAAAATACTTTGAACCTAGTATTCCATTTATATAATGCAAAAATACTTTTTGAACCTAGTATTCCATTTTATATAATGCCAAAATACTTTTGAACCTAGTATTCCATTTTATATAATGCCAAAATACTTTTGAACCTAGTATTCTATTTTATATAATGCAAAATACTTTTGAACCTAGTATTATTTTTATATAATACCAAAATACATTTTGAACCCAGTATTCCATTTTATAATGCAAAATATATTTGAACCTAGTATTCCATTTATATAATGCAAAATACTTTTTTGAACCTAGTATTATTTTATAATGCCAAAATATTTTTGAACCTAGTATTCCATTTTATATAATGCCAAAATACTTTTTGAATTTAGTATTCCATTTTTATATAATGCCAAAATACTTTTGAACCTAGTATTCCATTTTATATAATGCCAAATATTTTTTGAACCCTAGTATTCCATTTTATATAATGTAAAATACTTTTGAACCTAGTATTCCATTTTATATAATGCAAAATACTTTTGAACCTAGTATTCCATTTTATATAATGCAAAATACTTTTGAACTAGTATTCCATTTTATATAATGCCAAATACTTTTTTTTTCCTAGTATTCTATTTTTATATA
The DNA here is from genome assembly GCA_903632075.3 of Acanthosepion pharaonis. Classification (NCBI taxonomy): domain Eukaryota; kingdom Metazoa; phylum Mollusca; class Cephalopoda; order Sepiida; family Sepiidae; genus Acanthosepion; species Acanthosepion pharaonis. The sequence continues at coordinate 2,320,457 of CAHIKZ030004360.1, read as the reverse complement.
ATGCAAAAATATATTTGAACCTAGTATTCCATTTTATATAATGCAAAATACTTTTAACTTAGTATTCCATTTTATAATGCCAAAATATTTTTGAACTCTAGTATTCCATTTTATATAATGCAAAATACTTTTTGAGCCTAGTATTCCATTTTATATAATGCCAAAATATTTGAACCTAGTATTCTATTTTATATAATGCAAATACATTTGAAGTTAGTATTCCATTTTATATAATGCAAATACTTTTGAACTTAGTATTCCATTTTATATAATGCAAAATATTTTGCTTCCAGTATTCCATTTTATATAACGCAAAATACTTCTGAACCTAGTATTCCATTTTATACCAAATACTTTTGAACCTAGTATTCCATTTATATAATGCAAAGTTATAGTATTCATTTTATATAATGCCAAAATACTTTTGAACCTAGTATTCCATTTTATATAATGCAAAATACTTTTGAGCCTAGTATTCCATTTTATATAATGCCAAAATACTTTTGAACCTAGTATTCTATTTTATATAATGCAAAATACATTTGAACCTAGTATTCCATTTTATATAATGCAAAATACTTTTGAACCTAGTATTCCATTTTATATAATGCCAAAATACTTTTGAACCTAGTATTCCATTTTATATAATGCCAAAACTTTGAACCTAGTATTCCATTTTATATAATGCCAATATTTGAAAATTTTTTTAAAATGCCAAAATAGTATTCTATTTTATATAATGCAAAATACATTTGAACCTAGTATTCCATTTTATATAATGCAAAATACTTTTGAACTTAGTATTCCATTTTTATAATGCCAAATACTTTTGAGCCTAGTATTCTTTTTATATAATGCAAAATACTTTTTGAACCTAGTATTCCATTTTATATAATGCCAAAATACTTTTGAACCTAGTATTCCATTTTATATAATGCCAAATACTTTTGAAACCTAGTATTCCATTTATATAATGCCAAAATACTTTTGAACCTAGTATTCCATTTTATATAATGCAAAATATTTTTGAACCTAGTATTCCATTTTTATATAATGCCAAAAATACTTTTGAACCTAGTATTCCATTTTATATAATGCAAAATACTTTTTGAACCTAGTATTCCATTTTATATAATGCAAAATACTTTGAACCTAGTATTCTATTTTATATAATGCAAAATACATTTGAACCTAGTATTCCATTTTATATAATGCCAAAATACATTTGAACCTAGTATTCCATTTTATATAATGCCAAAATACTTTTGAACCTAGTATTCCATTTTATATAATGCAAAATACTTTTGAACCTAGTATTCCATTTTTATATAATGCCAAAATACTTTTGAACCTAGTATTCCATTTTATATAATGCCAAAATACTTTTTGAACCTAGTATTCCATTTTTATATAATGCAAAATACTTTTTGAACCTAGTATTCCATTTTATATAATGCCAAAATACTTTTGATTTTTATATAATGCAAAAAATACTTTTGAACCTAGTATTCTATTTTATATAATGCAAAATACAATTGAACATAGTATTCCATTTTATATAACGAAAAATACATTTGAACCTAGTATTCCATTTTATATAATGCCAAAATACTTTTGAGCCTAGTATTCCATTTTATATAATGCCAAAATACTTTTGAACCCTAGTATTCCATTTTATATAATGCCAAAATACTTTTTTGAACCTAGTATTCCATTTTATATAATGCAAAAATACTTTTGAACCTAGTATTCCATTTTATATAATGCAAAATACTTTTGAACCTAGTATTCTTTTTTTATAACCTAATTCCAAAATGCAAAATACTTTTGAACCTAGTATTCTATTTTATATAATGCCAAAATACTTTTTGAACCTAGTATTCCATTTTATATAATGCAAAATACTTTTGAACCTAGTATTCCATTTTATATAATGCCAAAATACTTTTGAACCTAGTATTCCATTTTATATAATGCAAAATACTTTTGAGCCTAGTATTCCATTTTATATAATGCCAAAATACCATTTTGAACCTAGTATTCCATTTTATATAATGCAAAAATACATTTTTGAACCTAGTATTCCATTTTATATAATGCCAAAATACTTTTGAACCTAGTATTCCATTTTATATAATGCAAAAATACTTTTGAGCCTAGTATTTCATTTTATATAATGCCAAAATACTTTTGAACCTAGTATTCCATTTTATATAATGCCAAAATAATTTTTGAACCTAGTATTCCATTTTTATATAATGCCAAAATACTTTTGAACCTAGTATTCTATTTTATATAATGCAAAATACATTTGAGCCTAGTATTCCATTTTATATAACGCAAAATACTTCTGAACCTAGTATTCCATTTTATATAATGCCAAAATACTTTTGAACCTAGTATTCCATTTTATATAATGCCAAAATACTTTTGAACCTAGTATTCCATTTTATATAATGCCAAAATATTTTTGAGCCTAGTATTCCATTTTATATAATGCAAAATACTTTTGAGCCTAGTATTCCATTTTATATAATGCAAAATACATTTGAACCTAGTATTCCATTTTATATAATGCAAAATACATTTGAACCTATTATTCCATTTTATATAATGCAAAATACTTTTGAGCCTAGTATTCCATTTTATATAATGCCAAAATACTTTTGAACCTAGTATTCCATTTTATATAATGCCAAAATACTATTCCCTTTTTAAACCTAGTATTCCATTTTATAATGCCAAATACTTTTGAACCTAGTATTCCATTTTATATAATGCAAAATACTTTTTGAGCCTAGTATTCCATTTTATATAATGCAAAATACATTGAACTTAGTATTCCATTTTATATAATGCCAAATACTTTTGAGCCTAGTATTCCATTTTATATAATGCAAATATATTTGAAAGTATTCCATTTATATAATGCAAATACTTTTGAACCTAGTATTCCATTTTATATAATGCAAAATACTTTTGAACCTAGTATTCCATTTTTATATAATGCAAAATACTTTTCCATTTTTATATATTTAAACTAGTATTATTTTATATAATGCCAAAATACATTTTATTCCATTTTATATAATGCCAAAATACTTTTGAACCTAGTATTCATTTTATATAATGCCTAAAATACTTTTGAACCTAGTATTCCATTTTATATAATGCAAAATACATTTGAACCTAGTATTCATTTTATATAATGCAAAATATATTTTGATTTTATATAATGCAAAATACTTTTGAGCCTAGTATTCATTTTATATATAATGCAAAAATACTTTTGAACCTAGTATTCCATTTTATATAATGCAAAATACATTTGAACCTAGTATTCCATTTTATATAATGCAAAATACTTTTGAACCTAGTATTCCATTTTATATAATGCCAAAATACTTTTGAACCTAGTATTCCATTTTATATAATGCCAAAATACTTTTGAACCTAGTATTCTATTTTATATAATGCAAAATACATTTGAACCTAGTATTCCATTTTATATAATGCAAAATACATTTGAACCTAGTATTCCATTTTATATATTGCCAAATACTTTTGAATTCCATTTTATATAATTACTTTTGAGCCTAGTTTCCATTTTATATAATGCAAAATACTTTTGAACCTAGTATTCCATTTTTATATAATGCCAAAATACTTTTGAACCTAGTATTCCATTTTATATAATGCAAAATACTTTTGAACCTAGTATTCCATTTTATATAATGCAAAATACTTTTTGAACCTAGTATTCCATTTTATATAATGCAAAATACTTTTGAACCTAGTATTCCATTTTATATAATGCAAAATACATTTGAACCTAGTATTCCATTTTATATAATGCAAAATACTTTGAACCTAGTATTCCATTTTATATAATGCAAATACTTTTGAACCTAGTATTCTATTTTATATAATGCAAAATACATTTGAACCTAGTATTCCATTTTATATAATAAAATACTTTTGAACCTAGTATTCTATTTTATATAATGCAAAATACATTTGAACCTAGTATTCCATTTTATATAATGCAAAATACTTTTGAACCTAGTATTCCATTTTATAATGCAAAATACATTTTGAACCTAGTATTCCATTTTATATAATGCCAAAATACTTTTGAACCTAGTATTTTATATAATGCAAAATACTTTTTTTAGTATTCCATTTATAATGCCAAAATACTTTTGAGCCTAGTATTCCATTTTATATAATGCCAAAATACTTTTGAACCTAGTATTCTATTTTATATAATGCAAAAATGTTTTTGAAATATTTGAAAATACCTAGTATTCCATTTTATATATAATGTATTCCAAAAATGCAAAATACTTTTTGAACCTAGTATTCCATTTTATATAATGCCAAAAATACTTTTTGAACCTAGTATTCCATTTTATATAATGCAAAATACATTTGAACTTAGTATTCCATTTTATATAATGCCAAAATACTTTTGAACCTAGTATTCCATTTTATATAATGCAAAATACTTTTGAACCTAGTATTCCATTTTATATAATGCCAAAATACTTTTTGAACCTAGTATTCCATTTTATATAATGCAAAATACAATTGAATTCCATTTTAGTATTCCATTTTGAACCTAGTATTCCATTTTATGCCAAAATACTTTTGAACCTAGTATTCTATTTTATATAATGCAAAAATACATTTGAACCTAGTATTCCATTTTATATAATGCCAAAATACTTTTGAACCTAGTATTCCATTTTATATAATGCAAAATACTTTTGAACCTAGTATTCCATTTTATATAATGCAAAATACTTTTGAAATCAGTATTCCATTTAATGCCAAAAATTTTTGACCTAGTATTCCATTTTATAATGCAAATACATTGAACCTAGTATTCCATTTTATATAATGCAAAATACTTTTTGAACCTAGTATTCCATTTTATATAATGCAAAATACTTTTGAACCTAGTATTCCATTTTATATAATGCAAAACTTTTGAACCTAGTATTCATTTTATATAATGCCAAAAATACTTTTGAACCTAGTATTCCATTTTATATAATGCAAAATACATTTGAACCTAGTATTCCATTTTATATAATGCAAAATACTTTTGAACCTAGTATTCCATTTTATATAATGCAAAATACATTTTGAACCTAGTATTCCATTTTATATAATGCCAAAATACTTTTTGAACCTAGTATTCCATTTTATATAATGCAAAATACTTTTGAACCTAGTATTCCATTTTATATAATGCAAAATTTTGAGTATTCCTTTTATATATTCTATTTTCCATTTTATAATGCAAAATACAATTTGAACCTAGTATTCATTTTATATAATGCAAAATACATTTGAACCTAGTATTCCATTTTATATAATGCAAAATACATTTGAACCTAGTATTCCATTTTATATAATGCAAAATACTTTTGAACCTAGTATTCCATTTTATATAATGCAAAATACTTTTGAACCTAGTATTCCATTTATATAATGCCAAAATACTTTTGAACCTAGTATTCATTTTATATAATGCAAAATACTTTTGAACCTAGTATTCCATTTTATATAATGCAAAATACTTTTTGAACCTAGTATTCCATTTTATATAATGCCAAAATACTTTTGAACCTAGTATTCCATTTTATATAATGCCAAAATATTTTTGAACCTAGTATTCATTTTATATAATGCAAAATACTTTTGAGCCTAGTATTCCATTTTATATAATGCCAAAATACTTTTGAACCTAGTATTCCATTTTTATATAATGCAAAATACTTTTGAACCTAGTATTCCATTTTTATATAATGCAAAAATACTTTTGAACCTAGTATTCCATTTATATAATGCAAAATATTTTTGAGCCTATTTTATTTTATAATGCCAAAATACTTTTGAACCTAGTATTCCATTTTATATAATGCAAAAATACATTTGAACCTAGTATTCCATTTTATATAATGCAAAATACATTTGAACTTAGTATTCCATTTTATATAATGCCAAAATACTTTGAACCTAGTATTCATTCCATTTTATATAATGCCAAAATACTTTTGAACCTAGTATTCCATTTATATAATGCCAAAATACTTTTGAACCTAGTATTCCATTTTATATAATGCAAAATACTTTTGAACCTAAATTTTATATAATGCCAAAATACTTTTTGAACCTAGTATTCCATTTTATATAATGCAAAATACATTTGAACCTAGTATTCCATTTTATATAATGCAAAATACTTTTGAACCTAGTATTCCATTTTATATAATGCAAAAATACTTTTGAACCTAGTATTCCATTTTATATAATGCAAAATACATTTGAACCTAGTATTCCATTTTATATAATGCCAAAATACTTTTTGAACCTAGTATTCCATTTATATAATGCAAAATACTTTTGAACCTAGTATTCCATTTTATATAATGCAAAATACTTTTGAACCTAGTATTCCATTTTATATAATGCAAAAATATTTTGAACCTAGTATTCCATTTTTATATAATGCAAAATACTTTTGACCTAGTATTCCATTTTTATATAATGCAAAATACATTTGAACCTAGTATTCCATTTTATATAATGCCAAAATATTTTGAACCTATTATTCCATTTTATATAATGCAAAATACATTTGAACCTAGTATTCCATTTATATAATGCAAAATACTTTTGAACCTAGTATTCCATTTTATATAATGCAAAAATACTTTTGAACCTAGTATTCCATTTTATATAATGCAAAATACATTTGAACCTAGTATTCCATTTTATATAATGCCAAAATACTTTTGAACCTAGTATTCCATTTTATATAATGCAAAATACTTTTGAACCTAGTATTCTATTTTATATAATGCAAAATACATTTGAACCTAGTATTCCATTTTATATAATGCAAAATACTTTTGAACCTATTATTCCATTTTATATAATGCAAAATACTTTTGAACCTAGTATTCCATTTTATATAATGCAAAAATACTTAGTTGAACCTAGAACTATATTCCATTTTATATAATAAAATGAACCTAGTATTCCATTTTATATAATGCCAAATACTTTTGAACCTAGTATTCCATTTTATATAATGCATTTTATATAATGCCAAAATACTTATATCTTTTTATATAATGCAAAAATACATTTGAACCTAGTATTCCATTTATATAATGCAAAACCTACCATTTTGAAATGCCAAATACTTTGAGCCTATTCCCATTTTATATAATGCAAAATACTTTTGAACCTAGTATTCCATTTTATAATGCAAAATACTTTTGAACCTAGTATTCCATTTTATATAATGCAAAAATACTTTTGAACCTAGTATTCCATTTTATATAATGCAAAAATACTTTTGAACCTAGTATTCCATTTTATATAATGCCAAAATACTTTTGAACCTAGTATTCCATTTTATATAATGCCAAAATACATTTGAACCTAGTATTCCATTTTATATAATGCAAAATACTTTTGAACCTAGTATTCCATTTTATATAATGCAAAATACTTTTGAACCTAGTATTCCATTTTATATAATGCAAAATACTTTGAACCTAGTATTCCATTTTATATAATGCAAAATACTTTTGAACCTAGTATTCCATTTTATATAATGCAAAATACTTTTGAACCTAGTATTCCATTTTATATAATGCAAAATACTTTTGAGTATTCCATTTTTAGTATTCCATTTTATAGTATTCCAAAATGCAAATACAATTGAACCTAGTATTCCATTTTATATAATGCCAAAATACTTTTGAACCTAGTATTCCATTTTATATAATGCCAAAATACTTTTGAACCTAGTATTCCATTTTATATAATGCAAAATACTTTTGAACCTAGTATTCCATTTTATATAATGCAAAATACTTTTTGAACCTAGTATTCCATTTTATATAATGCAAAAATACATTTGAACCTAGTATTCCATTTTATTTAAAATAATGCAAAAATTCCATTTTATATAATGCCAAAATAGAACCTAGTATTCCATTTTATATAATGCAAAATACTTTTGAACCTAGTATTCCATTTTATATAATGCAAAATACATTTAGTATTCCATTTTAATAATGCAAAATACTTTTGAACCTAGTATTCCATTTTATATAATGCAAAATACTTTTGAACCTAGTATTCCATTTTATATAATGCCAAAATACTTTTTGAACCTAGTATTCCATTTTATATAATGCAAAATACATTTGAACCTAGTATTCCATTTTATATAATGCAAAAATACATTTTGAACCTAGTATTCCATTTTATATAATGCCAAATACTTTTTGAACCTAGTATTCCATTTTATATAATGCAAAAATACTTTTGAACCTAGTATTCCATTTTATATAATGCAAAATAACCTAGTTTCCAACCTAGTATTCCATTTTTTATAATGCAAAATACATTTGAACCTAGTATTCCATTTTATATAATGCAAAATACTTTTGAACCTAGTATTCCATTTTATATAATGCAAAATACATTTGAACCTATTATTCCATTTTATATAATGCAAAATACTTTTGAGCCTAGTATTCCATTTTATATAATGCCAAAATACTTTTGAACCTAGTATTCCATTTTATATAATGCAAAATACATTTGAACCTAGTATTCCATTTTATATAATGCAAAATACATTTGAACCTAGTATTCCATTTTATATAATGCAAAAATACTTTTGAACCTAGTATTCCATTTTATATAATGCAACATACTATTGAACCTAGTATTCCAATTTATATAATGCAAAATACATTTGAACCTAGTATTCCATTTTATATAATGCAAAATACTTTTGAACCTAGTATTCCATTTTATATAATGCCAAAATACTTTTATTCCATTTTATATAATGCAAAAATATTCCATTTTATATAATGCCAAAATACATTTGAACCTAGTATTCCATTTTATATAATGCAAAATACTTTTGAACCTAGTATTCCATTTTATATAATGCCAAAATACTTTTGAACCTAGTATTCCATTTTATATAATGCAAAATACTTTTTGAACCTAGTATTCCATTTTATATAATGCAAAATACTTTTTGAACCTAGTATTCCATTTTATATAATGCAAAATACATTTGAACCTAGTATTCCATTTTATATAATGCAAAATACTTTTGAAACCTAGTATTCCATTTTATATAATGCCAAAATACTTTTTTTGAACCTAGTATTCCATTTTATATAATGCAAATATTTTTGAACCTAGTATTCCATTTTATATAATGCAAAAATATTTTGAACCTAGTATTCCATTTTATATAATGCAAAATACTTTTGAACCTAGTATTCCATTTTATATAATGCAAAATACTTTTGAACCTAGTATTCCATTTTATATAATGCAAAATACTTTTGAACCTAGTATTCCATTTTATATAATGCAAAATACTTTTGAACCTAGTATTCCATTTTATATAAATGCAAAATTCCATTTTTATAATGAAAATACCTAGTATTCCATTTTATATAATGCAAAATACTTTTGAACCTAGTATTCCATTTTATATAATGCAAAATAGTATTTGAACCTATTTTATTTTATATATGCAAAAATACATTTGAACCTAGTATTCCATTTTATATAATGCCAAAATACTTTTGAACCTAGTATTCCATTTTATATAATGCAAAATACATTTGAACCTAGTATTCCATTTTATATAATGCAAAATACATTTGAACCTTAGTATTCCATATTCCATTTTATATAATGCAAAATACAAAAAGTATTCCATTTTATATAATGCAAAAATACTTTTGAACCTAGTATTCCATTTTATATAATGCAAAAATACTTTTTTGAACCTAGTATTCCATTTTATATAATGCAAAATACTTTTTGAACCTAGTATTCCATTTTATATAATGCAAAAATACTTTGAACCTAGTATTCCATTTTATATAATGCCAAAATACTTTTGAACCTAGTATTCCATTTTATATAATGCAAAATACTTTTTGAACCTAGTATTCCATTTTATATAATGCCAAAATTTTTGCCTAGTATTCCATTTTATATAATGCCTAATATTTTGAACCTATTTTCCATTTTATAAATGCCAAAATACTTTTGAACCTAGTATTCCATTTTATATAATGCAAAATATTTTGAACCTAGTTTCCATTTATATAATGAAAAATACCTAGTATTCCATTTTATATAATGCAAAATACTTTTTGAGACCCTAGTATTCCATTTTATATAATGCAAAATACTTTTTGAACCTAGTATTCCATTTTATATAATGCAAAAATACTTTTGAACCTAGTATTCCATTTTATATAATGCAAAATACATTTGAACCTAGTATTCCATTTATATAATGCAAAATACTTTTGAACCTAGTATTCCATTTTATATAATGCAAAATACTTTTGAACCTAGTATTCCATTTTATATAATGCCAAAATACTTTTGAACCTAGTATTCCATTTTATATAATGCAAAATACTTTGAACCTAGTATTCCATTTTATATAATGCCAAAATACTTTTGAGTAGTATTCCATTTTATATAATGCAAAATACTTTTTGAACCTAGTATTCCATTTTATATAATGCAAAATACTTTGAACCTAGTATTCCATTTTATATAATGCAAAAATACATTTGAACCTAGTATTCCATTTTATATAATGCAAAATACTTTTTGAGCCTAGTATTCCATTTTATATAATGTATTCCTATTTCCATTTATATAATGCAAAATACTTTTTGAACCTAGTATTCCATTTTATATAATGCAAAATACTTTTGAACCTAGTATTCCATTTTATATAAAAATGAACCAAAATACTTTTTTGAACCTAGTATTCCATTTTATATAATGCAAAAATACTTTTGAACCTAGTATTCCATTTTATATAATGCAAAATACATTTTGAACCTAGTATTCCATTTTATATAATGCCAAAATACTTTTGAACCTAGTATTCCATTTTATATAATGCAAAAATACTTTTGAGCCTAGTATTCCAAAATACTTATATAATGCCAAAATACTTTTTTTGACCTAGTATTCCATTTTATATAATGCAAAAATACATTTGAACCTAGTATTCCATTTTATATAATGCAAAATACATTTGAACCTAGTATTCCATTTTATATAATGCCAAAATACTTTTGAACCTAGTATTCCATTTTATATAATGCAAAATATTCCATTTTATATAATGCCAAATACTTTTGAACCTAGTATTCCATTTTATATAATGCAAAATACTTTTGAACCTAGTATTCCATTTTATATAATGCCAAAATACTTTTGAACCTAGTATTCATTTTATATAATGCAAAATACTTTTGAACCTAGTATTCCATTTTATATAATGCAAAATATACTTTTGAACCTAGTATTCCATTTTTATATAATGCAAAAATACTTTTTGAACCTAGTATTCCATTTTATATAATGCAAAAATACATTTGAACCTAGTATTCCATTTTATATAATGCCAAAATACTTTTGAACCTAGTATTCATTTTATATAATGCAAAATATAATTTGAACCTAGTATTCCATTTTATATAATGCAAAATACTTTTTTAGTATTCCATTTTTATATAATGCAAAATACTTTTGAACCTATTTTATTTTATATAATGCCAAAATATATTTTGAACCTAGTATTCCATTTTATATAATGCCATTTAGTATTCCATTTTATATAAAAATGCTTTTGAAATTTTATATAATGCTTTTTTGAACCTAGTATTCCATTTTATATAATGCAAAATACATTTGAACCTAGTATTCCATTTTATATAATGCAAAATACTTTTGAACCTAGTATTCCATTTTATATAATGCCAAAATACTTTTGAACCTAGTATTCCATTTATATAATGCAAAAAACCTAGTATTCATTTGAACCTAGTATTCCATTTTATATAATGCCAAAATACTTTTGAACCTAGTATTCCATTTTATATAATGCAAAATACTTTTGAACCTAGTATTCCATTTTATATAATGCAAAATACTTTGAACCTAGTATTCCATTTTATATAATGCAAAATACTTTTGAACCTAGTATTCCATTTTATATAATGCCAAAATACTTTTGAACCTAGTATTCCATTTTATATAATGCAAAATACTTTTGAGCCTAGTATTCCATTTTATATAATGCAAAATACATTTTTGAACCTAGTATTCCATTTTATATAATGCAAAATACTTTTGAAAACCTAGTATTCCATTTTATATAATGCCAAAATACTTTTTGAACCTAGTATTCCATTTTATATAATGCAAAATTTTTGAACCTAGTTTCCATTTTATACAAAATACTTTTGAGCCTAGTTCCATTTTATATAATGCAAAAATACTTTTGAACCTAGTATTCCATTTTATATAATGCCAAAATACTTTTGAACCTAGTATTCCATTTTATATAATGCAAAATACATTTGAACCTAGTATTCCATTTTATATAATGCAAAATACATTTGAACCTAGTATTCCATTTTATATAATGCCAAATACTTTTGAGCCTAGTATTCCATTTTATATAATGCAAAATACTTTTGAGCCTAGTATTCCATTTTATATAATGCCAAAATACTTTTGAACCTAGTATTCTATTTTATATAATGCAAAATACATTTGAACCTAGTATTCCATTTTATATAATGCAAAATACTTTTGAACCTAGTATTCCATTTTATATAATGCAAAATACTTTTGAACCTAGTATTCCATTTTATATAATGCCAAAATACTTTTGAACCTAGTATTCCTTTTATATAATGTATTTTGAACCTATTTTATATAATGCAAAATACATTTGAACCTAGTATTCCATTTTATATAATGCCTAAAATACTTTTTTGAACCTAGTATTCCATTTTATATAATGCAAAATACTTTTTGAACCTAGTATTCCATTTATATAATGCAAAAATACTTTTTGAACCTAGTATTCCATTTTATATAATGCAAAATACTTTTGAACCTAGTATTCCATTTTATATAATGCAAAATACTTTTTGAACCTAGTATTCCATTTTATATAATGCCTTTTGAACTTAAAATAATGCAAAATACTTTTGAACCTAGTATTCCATTTTATATAATGCAAAATACTTTTGAACCTAGTATTCCATTTTATATAATGCAAAATACTTTTGAACCTAGTATTCCATTTTATATAATGCCAAAATACTTTTGAACCTAGTATTCCATTTTATATAATGCAAAATACTTTTTGAACCTAGTATTCCATTTTATAATGCAAAATATTTTTGAACCCTGTATTCCATTTTATATAATGCAAAATACTTTTTGAACCTAGTATTCCATTTTATATAATGCCAAAATACTTTTGAACCTAGTATTCCATTTTATATAATGCAAAATACTTTTTGAACCTAGTATTCCATTTTATATAATGCAAAATACTTTTGAACCTAGTATTCATTTTTATATAATGCAAAATACTTTTAAACCTAGTATTCCATTTTATATAATGCCAAAATACTTTTGAACCTAGTATTCCATTTTATATAATGCCAAAATACTTTGAACCTAGTATTCCATTTTATATAATGCAAAATACTTTTTGAACCTAGTATTCCATTTTATATAATGCAAAAATACTTTTTGAACCTAGTATTCCATTTTATATAATGCAAAATACTTTTGAACCTAGTATTCCATTTTATATAATGCAAAATACTTTTGAACCTAGTATTCCATTTATATTATATAATGTATTCCATTTTATAAATGCCAAAATTTTTTGAACCTAGTATTCCATTTTATATAATGCAAAATACATTTGAACCTAGTATTCCATTTTATATAATGCCAAAATACTTTTGAACCTAGTATTCCATTTTATATAATGCAAAATACTTTTGAACCTAGTATTCCATTTTATATAATGCAAAAATACTTTTGAACCTAGTATTCCATTTTATATAATGCAAAAATACTTTTGAGCCTAGTATTCCATTTTATATAATGCCAAAATACTTTTGAACCTAGTATTCCATTTTATATAATGCCAAAATACATTTTGAACCTAGTATTCCATTTTATATAATGCAAAATACTTTTGAACCTAGTATTCCATTTTATATAATGCCAAAATACTTTTTGAACCTAGTATTCCATTTTATATAATGCAAAATACTTTTTGAACCTAGTATTCCATTTTATATAATGCAAAAATACTTTTGAACCTAGTATTCCATTTTATATAATGCAAAAATACTTTGAACCTAGTATTCCATTTTATATAATGCAAAATACATTTGAACCTAGTATTCCATTTTATATAATGCAAAATACTTTTGAACCTAGTATTCCATTTTATTAATGCAAAATACATTGAAAATACTTAGTATTCCATTTTATATAATGCAAAATACATTTGAACCTAGTATTCCATTTTATATAATGCAAAATACACTTTTGAACCTAGTATTCCATTTTATATAATGCCAAAATACTTTTGAACCTAGTATTCTATTTTATATAATGCAAAATACATTTTTGAACCTAGTATTCCATTTTATATAATGCAAAATACATTTGAACCTAGTATTCCATTTTAATGCAAAAATACTTTTGAGCCTAGTATTCCATTTTATATAATGCCAAAATATTTTGAACCTAGTATTCCATTTTATATAATGCCTAAAATATAATTGAACCTAGTATTCCATTTTATATAATGCAAAATACTTTTGAACCTAGTATTCCATTTTATATAATGCAAAATACTTTTGAGCCTAGTATTCCATTTTTATAATGCAAAATACTTTTGTATTCCTTTTATATAATGCAAAATATTCCATTTCCATTTTATATAATGCCAAAATACTTTTGAACCTAGTATTCCATTTTATATAATGCAAAATACATTTGAACCTAGTATTCCATTTTATATAATGCAAAATACTTTTGAACCTAGTATTCCATTTTATATAATGCAAAATACTTTTTGAACCTAGTATTCCATTTTATATAATGCAAAATACTTTTGAACCTAGTATTCCATTTTATATAATGCAAAATACTTTTGAACCTAGTATTCCATTTTATATAATGCAAAATACTTTTGAAACCTAGTATTCCATTTTATATAATGCAAAATACTTTTGAACCTAGTAGTATTCCATTTTATATAATGCAAAAATACTTTTGAACCTAGTATTCCATTTTATATAATGCAAAATACTTTTGAACCTAGTATTCCATTTATATAATGCAAAATACATTTGAACCTAGTATTCCATTTTATATAATGCAAAATACTTTTGAACCTAGTATTCCATTTTATATAATGCAAAATACTTTTGAACCTAGTATTCCATTTTATATAATTCCCTATATTCCATTTTATATAATGCAAAATACATTTGAACCTAGTATTCCATTTTATATAATGCAAAATAAAACCTAGTATTCCATTTTATATAATGCAAAATACTTTTGAACCTAGTATTCCATTTTATATAATGCCAAAATACTTTTGAACCTAGTATTCCATTTTATATAATGCCAAAATACTTTTTTATAACCTAACCCTAGTATTCCATTTTATATAATGCAAAATACTTTTGAACCTAGTATTCCATTTTATATAATGCAAATTTTGAACCTAGTATTCATTTTATATAATGCAAAATACTTTTGAACTTAGTATTCCATTTTATATAATGCAAAATACTTTTGAACCTAGTATTCCATTTTATATAATGCAAAATACATTTGAACTAGTATTCCATTTTATATAATGCAAAATACTTTTGAACCTAGTATTCCATTTATATAATGCAAAATACTTTTGAACCTAGTATTCCATTTTATATAATGCCAAAATACTTTTTGAGCCTAGTATTCCATTTTATATAATGCCAAAATACTTTTGAACCTAGTATTCCATTTTATATAATGCCAAAATACATTTTGAACCTAGTATTCCATTTTATAAAATGCATTTGAACCTAGTATTCCATTTTATATAATGCCAAATACTTTTGAACCTATTCCATTTTATATAATGCAAAATACTTTTTTGAACCTAGTATTCCATTTTATATAATGCCAAAATACAAACCTAGTATTCTATTTTATATAATGAAAATATATTTGAAACCTAGTATTCCATTTTATATAATGCAAAATACATTTGAACCTAGTATTCCATTTTATATAATGCCAAATACTTTTGAACCTAGTATTCCATTTTATATAATGCAAAAATACTTTTGAACCTAGTATTCCATTTTATATAATGCAAAATACTTTTGAACCTAGTATTCCATTTTATATAATGCAAAATACAAAATTTTTTGAACCTAGTATTCCATTTTTATATAATGCAAAATACTTTTTGAACCTAGTATTCCATTTTATATAAATATGCAAACCTAGTATTCCATTTGATATAATGCCAAAAATACCCTAGTATTCCATTTTATATAATGCAAAAATTTTTGAACCTAGTATTCCATTTTATATAATGCAAAATACTTTTTAGAACCTAGTATTCCATTTTTATATATGCAAAATACTTTTGAACCTAGTATTCATTTTATATAATGCAAAATACATTTGAACCTAGTATTCCATTTTATATAATGCAAAATACTTTTTGAACCTAGTATTCCATTTTATATAATGCCAAAACCTACATTTTATAATGCCTAGTATTCCATTTTATATAATGCAAAATACATTTGAACCTAGTATTCCATTTTATATAATGCAAAAATACATTTGAACCTAGTATTCCATTTTATATAATGCAAAATACATTTGAACCTAGTATTCCATTTTATATAATGCAAAATACTTTTGAACCTAGTATTCCATTTTATATAATGCAAAAATACTTTTGAACCTAGTATTCCATTTTATATAATGCCAAAATACTTTTGAACCTAGTATTCCATTTTATATAATGCAAAATACATTTGAACCCTAGTATTCCATTTTATATAATGCCAAATACTTTTTTTGAACCTAGTATTCCATTTTATATAATGCAAAATACTTTTGAGCCTAGTATTCCATTTTATATAATGCAAAATACATTTGAACCTAGTATTCCATTTTATATAATGCAAAATACTTTTGAACCTAGTATTCCATTTTATATAATGCCAAAATACTTTTGAACCTAGTATTCCATTTTTATATAATGCAAAATTTGAAGTATTCCATTTTATATAATTCCATTTTTGAACCTAGTATTCCATTTTATATAATGCAAAATACATTTGAACCTAGTATTCCATTTTATATAATGCAAAATATTTTTTGAACCTAGTATTCCATTTTATATAATGCAAAATACATTTGAACCTAGTATTCCATTTTATATAATGCAAAATATTTTTGAGCTAGTATTCTCATTTATAATGAAAAATACTTTTGAGTCAGTATTCATTTTGTTACAATGCAAATACTTTTTTTTGAGCTTTAGTATTCAATATATAATGCCAAAATACATTTTTGAGAGCTTAGTATTCTATTTTTATATAATGCAAATATATTTGAACCATAGTATTCCATTTTATATAATGCAAAAATACTTTTGAACTCTAGTATTCTATTTTATAATGCCAAAATACTTTTGAAAATCCTATATTCCATTTTATATATTTAAAATACTTGAGTTTTATATTTATTTTATAATGCCAAAACATTGAACCCAGTATTCATTTCTATAATGCCAAAATACTTCCAAATTCATTTTATATAATGCAAAAATACTTTTGAGCCTAGTATTCATTTTATATAATGCAAAATACTTTTTCAGCCTAGTATTCCATTTTATATAATGCCAAAATACTTTTGAACCTAGTATTCCATTTTATATAATGCAAAATACTTTGAACCTAGTATTCCATTTTATATAATTTTATATAATGCAAAATACATTTTTGAACCTAGTATTCCATTTTATATAATGCCAAAATATTTTTGAACCTAGTATTCTATTTTATATAATGCAAAATACATTTTGAACCTAGTATTCCATTTTATATAATGCAAATACTTTTTGAACCTAGTATTCCATTTTATATAATGCAAAATACCATTTTATATAATAGTAGTATTCATTTTATATAATGCAAAATACTTTTGAACCTAGTATTCCATTTTATATAATGCCAAAATACTTTTGAACCTAGTATTCATTTTATATAATGCAAAATACATTTTGAACCTAGTATTCCATTTTATATAATGCAAAATACATTTTTGAACCTAGTATTCCATTTTATATAATGCAAAATACTTTTTGAACCTAGTATTCCATTTTATATAATGCAAAATACTTTTGAACCTAGTATTCCATTTTATATAAATGCAAAATACTTTTGAACCTAGTATTCCTAGTTTTTTATATAATGCCAAAATACTTTTGAACCTAGTATTCCATTTTATATAATGCAAAATACATTTGAACCTAGTATTCCATTTTATATAATGCAAAATACTTTTGAACCTAGTATTCCATTTTATATAATGCAAAATACATTTGAACCTAGTATTCCATTTTATATAATGCAAAATACATTTTGAACCTAGTATTCCATTTTATATAATGCCAAAATACTTTTGAACCTAGTATTCCATTTTATATAATGCCAAAATACTTTTGAACCTAGTATTCCATTTTATATAATAATATTTGAACCTAGTATTCATTTTAATAATGCCAAAATAAATTTTGAACCTAGTATTCCATTTTATATAATGCAAAATACAAAAGTATTCCATTTTATTAATGAAAATACTAGTATTCCATTTTATATAATGCCAAAATACTTTTGAACCTAGTATTCCATTTTATATAATGCAAAATACTTTTGAACCTAGTATTCCATTTTATATAATGCCAAAATACTTTTGAACCTAGTATTCCATTTTTTACCTAATTCCAAATAAAATACATTTGAACCTAGTATTCCATTTTATATAATGCAAAATACATTTGAACCTAGTATTCCATTTTATATAATGCCAAATACTTTTGAGCCTAGTATTCCATTTTATATAATGCAAAATACTTTTGAGCCTAGTATTCCATTTTATATAATGCAAAATACTTTTGAACCTAGTATTCCATTTTATATAATGCAAAATACTTTTGAACCTAGTATTCCATTTTATATAATGCAAAATACTTTTGAACCTAGTATTCCATTTTATATAATGCCAAAATACTTTTGAACCTAGTATTCCATTTTATATAATGCAAAATACAATTGAACCTAGTATTCCATTTTATATAATGCAAAATACATTTGAACCTAGTATTCCATTTTATATAATGCCAAAATACTTTTGAGCCTAGTATTCCATTTTATATAATGCCAAAATACTTTTGAACCTATTCCATTTTATATACATTTTTGAACCTAGTATTCCATTTTATATAATGCAAAATACTTTTTTTGAACCTAGTATTCCATTTTATATAATGCAAAATACTTTTGAACCTAGTATTCCATTTTATATAATGCAAAAATACATTTGAACCTAGTATTCCATTTTATATAATGCAAAATACATTTGAACCTAGTATTCCATTTTATATAATGCAAAATACTTTTTGAACCTAGTATTCCATTTTATATAATGCAAAAATACATTTGAACCTAGTATTCCATTTTATATAATGCAAAATACTTTTGAACCTAGTATTCCATTTTATATAATGCCAAAATACTTTTGAACCTAGTATTCCATTTTATATAATGCAAAACCTACATTTTATATAATGAAAATAGTATTCTAGTATTTTATATAATGCAAAATACTTTTTGAACCTAGTATTCCATTTTATATAATGCAAAAATAACTTTTCCATTTTAGTATTCCATTTTATATAATTCCAAAATAATGCAAAAAATTTTTGAACCTAGTATTCCATTTTATATAATGCAAAATATTTTGAGCCTAGTATTCCTTTTATATATGCAAAATACTTTTGAACCTAGTATTCCATTTTATATAATGCAAAATACTTTTTGAACCTAGTATTCCATTTTATATAAAATGCAAAATACCATTTTAATGCCAAAATACTAGTATTCCATTTTATATAATGCCAAATACTTTTGAACCTAGTATTCCATTTTATATAATGCAAAATACTTTTGAACCTAGTATTCCAGTATTCCATTTTATATAATGCAAAATACATTTTAGAACCTAATGTATTCCATTTTATATAATAATGCAAAATACTTTTGAGCCTAGTATTCCATTTTATATAATGCAAAATACTTTTGAACCTAGTATTCCATTTTATATAATGCAAAATACATTTGAACCTAGTATTCCATTTTATATAATGCAAAATACTTTTGAACCTAGTATTCCATTTTATATAATGCCAAAATACTTTTGAACCTAGTATTCCATTTTATATAATGCAAAATACTTTTGAGCCTAGTATTCCATTTTATATAATGCCAAAATACTTTTGAACCTAGTATTCTATTTTATATAATGCAAAATACATTTGAACCTAGTATTCCATTTTATATAATGCAAAATACTTTTGAACTTAGTATTCCATTTTATATAATGCAAAATACTTTTGAGCCTAGTATTCCATTTTATATAACGCAAAATACTTCTGAACCTAGTATTCCATTTTATATAATGCCAAAATACTTTTGAACCTAGTATTCCATTTTATATAATGCCAAAATACTTTTGAACCTAGTATTCCATTTTATATAATGCCAAAATACTTTTGAACCTAGTATTCTATTTATATAATGTATTCCATTTTATATAATGCAAAATACTTTTGAACCTAGTATTCCATTTTATATAATGCAAAAATACTTTTGAACCTAGTATTCCATTTTATATAATGCAAAATACATTTTGAACCTAGTATTCCATTTTATATAATGCCAAAATACTTTTGAACCTAGTATTCCATTTTATATAATGCAAAATACTTTTGAACCTAGTATTCCATTTTATATAATGCAAAATTTTTTATAATTCCATTTTAAAAATACTTTTGAACCTAGTATTCCATTTTATATAATGCAAAATACATTTTGAACCTAGTATTCCATTTTATATAATGCCAAAATATTCTTTTATATAACCTAGTATTCCATTTTATATAATAATGCAAAATACATTTTTAGAACCTAGTATTCCATTTTATATAATGCAAAATACTTTTATTCCAACCTACTTTTGAGTATTCCATTTTATATAATGCAAAATACTTTTGAACCTAGTATTCCATTTTATATAATGCAAAATACTTTTGAAAGTATTCCATTTTATATAATGCAAAATATTCCATTTTCCATTTTATAAATGCCAAAATACTTTTGAACCTAGTATTCCATTTTATATAATGCAAAATACATTTGAACCTAGTATTCCATTTTATATAATGCCAAAATACTTTTGAACCTAGTATTCCATTTTATATAATGCAAAATACTTTTGAACCTAGTATTCCATTTTATATAATGCAAAATACATTTGAACCTAGTATTCCATTTTATATAATGCAAAATACTTTTTGAACCTAGTATTCCATTTTATATAATAATGCAAATACTTTTTGAACCTAGTATTCCATTTATATAATTTACTTTTGAACCTAGTATTCCATTTTATATAATGCAAAAATACTTTTGAACCTAGTATTCCATTTTATATAATGCCAAAATACTTTTGAACCTAGTATTCCATTTTATATAATGCAAAATACTTTTGAACCTAGTATTCCATTTTATATAATGCAAAATACTTTTGAACCTAGTATTCCATTTTATATAATGCAAAATACATTTGAACCTATTTTATATAATGCAAAATACATTTGAACCTAGTATTCCATTTTATATAATGCAAAATATAATTTTTTGAACCTAGTATTCCATTTTATATAATGCAAAATACTTTTGAACCTAGTATTCCATTTTATATAATGCAAAATATTTTGAACCTAGTTTTTATAACCTAGTATTCCATTTTATATAATGCAAAATACTTTTGAACCTAGTATTCCATTTTATATAATGCAAAATACTTTTGAACCTAGTATTCCATTTTATATAATGCCAAAATACTTTTGAACCTAGTATTCCATTTTATATAATGCAAAATACATTTGAACCTAGTATTCCATTTTATATAATGCAAAATACATTTGAACCTAGTATTCCATTTTATATAATGCAAAATACTTTTGAACCTAGTATTCCATTTTATATAATGCCAAAATACTTTTGAACCTAGTATTCTATTTTATATAATGCCAAAATAAAATTTTTTGAACCTAGTATTCCATTTTATATAATGCAAAATACTTTTGAACCATTTTATATAATGCAAAAATACTTTTGAACCTAGTATTCCATTTTTCCATTTAATAATGCAAAAATACTTTTGAACCTAGTATTCCATTTTATATAATGCAAAATACTTTTTGAACCTAGTATTCCATTTTATATAATGCAAAAATACTTTTGAACCTAGTATTCCATTTTATATAATGCAAAATACATTTGAACCTAGTATTCCATTTTATATAATGCAAAATACTTTTTGAACCTAGTATTCCATTTTATATAATGCAAAATACTTTTGAACCTAGTATTCCATTTTATATAATGCCAAAATACCCTAGTATTCCATTTTATATAATGCAAAAATACTTTTGAACCTAGTATTCATTTTATATAATGCAAAATAAAACTTTTGAACCTAGTATTCCATTTTATATATAAAATGAAATTCCATTTTATATAATGCAAAATACTTTTTGAACCTAGTATTCCATTTTATATAATGCAAAAATACTTTTGAACCTAGTATTCCATTTTATATAATGCAAAATACTTTTGAACCTAGTATTCCATTTTATATAATGCAAAAATATTTTTTATATAATGCAAAAATACTTTTGAACCTAGTATTCCATTTTATATAATGCAAAATACTTTTTGAACCTAGTATTCCATTTTATATAATGCAAAAATACATTTTGAACCTAGTATTCCATTTTATATAATGCCAAAATACATTTGAACCTAGTATTCCATTTTATATAATGCAAAATACTTTTGAACCTAGTATTCCATTTTATATAATGCAAAATACTTTTGAACCTAGTATTCCATTTTATATAATGCAAAATACTTTTGAACCTAGTATTCCATTTTATATAATGCAAAATACTTTTTTGAACCTAGTATTCCATTTTATATAATGCCAACCTAGTATTCCATTTTATATAGTATTCCATTTTATATAATGCAAAATACTTTTGAACCTAGTATTCCATTTTATATAATGCAAAATACTTTTGAACCTAGTATTCCATTTTATATAATGCAAAATACTTTTGAACCTAGTATTCCATTTTATATAATGCAAAAATACTTTTGAACCTAGTATTCCATTTTATATAATGCAAAATACTTTTTGAAAGTATTCCATTTTATATAATGCAAAATATTTTGAACCTAGTATTCCATTTTATATAATGCAAAAATACTTTTGAACCTAGTATTCCATTTTATATAATGCCAAAATATTTTTGAACCTAGTATTCCATTTTATATAATGCCAAAATACCTTGAACCTATTTCCATTTTATATAATGCCAAAATACTTTTGAACCTAGTATTCCATTTTATAAATGCCAAAATACTTTTGAACCTAGTATTCCATTTTATATAATGCCAAAATCCATGAACCTAGTATTCCATTTTATATAATGCAAAATACATTTTGAACCTAGTATTCCATTTTATATAATGCAAAATACTTTTGAACCTAGTATTCCATTTTATATAATGCAAAATACTTTTGAACCTAGTATTCCATTTTATATAATGCAAAATACTTTTGAACCTAGTATTCCATTTTATATAATGAACCTAAAATAATGCTTTTTTGAACCTAGTATTCCATTTTATATAATGCAAAATACTTTTTGAACCTAGTATTCCATTTATATAAATGCAAAATACTTTTGAACCTAGTATTCCATTTTATATAATGCCAAAATACTTTTGAACCTAGTATTCCATTTTATATAATGCAAAATACTTTTGAACCTAGTATTCCATTTTATATAATGCAAAATACTTTTTGAACCTAGTATTCCATTTTATATAATGCAAAATACTTTTGAACCTAGTATTCCATTTTATATAATGCCAAATACTTTTGAACCTAGTATTCCATTTTATATAATGCAAAAATACTTTTGAACCTAGTATTCCATTTTATATAATGCAAAAATATTTTTTTAGTACCTAGTATTCCATTTTTATATAATAATGCCTAAATATAATGCAAAATTTTTGAACCTAGTATTCCATTTTATATAATATTTTATATAATGCAAAATACATTTGAAGTATTCCATTTATATAATGCAAAATACATTTGAACCTAGTATTCCATTTTATATAATGCAAAAATGCCAAAATTTTGAACCTAGTATTCCATTTTATATAATGCAAAAATACTTTTGAACCTAGTATTCCATTTTATATAATGCAAAATACTTTTGAACCTAGTATTCCATTTTATATAATGCCTTTTGAACCTCCATTTTATATATAATGCAAAATACTTTTGAACCTAGTATTCCATTTTATATAATGCAAAATACTTTTTGAACCTAGTATTCCATTTTATATAATGCCAAAATACTTTTGAACCTAGTATTCCATTTTATATAATGCAAAATACTTTTGAACCTAGTATTCCATTTTATATAATGAAAAAATACTTTTTAACCTAGTATTCCATTTTTCCATTTTATATAATGCAAAATACATTTTGAACCTAGTATTCCATTTATAATGCAAATGCTTTTTGAACCACAAGTATTCCATTTATATAATGTAAAATGCTTGAACCTAGTATTCTATTTTATATAATGCAAGTACAATTGAACATAGTATTCCATTTTATATAGCGAAAAATGCTTTTGAGCCTAGTATTCCATTTATATAATGCCAAATAACTTTTGAGCCTAGTATTCTATTTTTATAATGCAAAATACATTTGAACTAGTATTCCATTTATATAATGCAAAATACTTTTGAACAATATTCCATTTTATATAATGCAAAATACTTTTGAGCCTTGTATTCCATTTTATATACTTGTAAAATACTTCTGAACCTAGTATTCCATTTTTTTATATAATGCCAAAATACTTTTTGAACCTATTATTCCATTTATATAATGCAAAATACATTTGAACCTATTTAAATTTTATATAATGCAAAATACTTTTTAGCCTAGTATTCCATTTTATATATTACTTAAAATTTGAACCTAGTATTCATTTTTATATAATGCAAAATACTTTGAACCTATTATTCATTTTATATAATGCAAAATACATTTGACCTAGTATTCCATTTTATATAATGCCAAATACTTTTGAGCCTAATATTCCATTTTATATAATGCAAAATACTTTGAGCCTAGTATTCATTTTTTAATGCAAATACTTTTAATTTCAGTATTCATTTATATATTTTAAAATAATTTTTGAACCTAGTATTCCATTTTATATAATGCCAAATACTTTTGAACCTAGTATTCTATTTTATATAATGCAAAATACAATTTTGAACCTAGTATTCCATTTTATATAATGCAAAATACATTTAGCAGAACCTAGTATTCCATTTTATATAATGCCAAAATACTTTTGAACCTAGTATTCCATTTATATAATGCCAAAATACATTTGAACCTAGTATTCATTTATATAATGCAAAATACTTTTGAACCTAGTATTCCATTTATATAAATGCAAAAATACATTTGAACCTAGTATTCCATTTATATAATAATGCAAATACTTTTGAACTTAGTATTCCATTTTGCTATAATACCAAAATACTTTTGAACCTAGTATTCTATTTTATATAATGCATAAAATACTTCTGAACCTAGTATTCCATTTTTATATAATGCAAAAATACATTTTTTGAACCTATTCCATTTTTATATAATGCCAAATACTTTTGAGCCTAGTATTCCATTTTATATAATGCAAAATACTTTTTGAACCTAGTATTCCATTTTATATAATGTAAAATACTTTTGAACCTATTATTCTATTTTATATAATGCAAAAATACGACGAACTTAGTATTCCATTTATATAATGCAAAATACATTTAGACCTAGTATTCCATTTTATATAATGCAAAATACTTTTGCACCTAGTATTCCATTTTATATAATATAAAATACTTGAACCTAGTATTTCTATTTTATATAATGCAAAATACAATTGAACCTAGTATTCCATTTATATAACGAAAAATTTTGAACATTTTTTAACCTGCAAAATTCCATTTTATATAATGCCAAAATATTTTGAACCTAGTATTCCATTTTATATATTACAAAATACTTTTGAACCTAGTATTCATTTTATATAATGCAAAAATACTTTTGAACCTAGTATTCCATTTTATATAATGTAAAATACTTTTTGAACCTAGTATTCCATTTATATAATGCAAAATACTTTTGAACCTAGTATTCCATTTTTATAATGCGAAATACTTTTGAACCTAGTATTCTATTTTTATATAATGCAAAATACATTTTTTGAACCTAGTATTCCATTTTATATAATGCCAAAATACATTTTGAACCTAAGTATTCCATTTTTATATAATGCAAAATACTTGAGCCTAGTATTCCATTTATATAATGCAAAATACTTTTAGGCCTAAGTATTCCATTTTATATAATGCAAATACATTTGAACCTAGTATTCCATTTTATATAATGCAAAATACTTTTGAACCTAGTATTCCATTTATATAATGCCAAAATCTTTGAACCTAGTATTCCATTTTATATAATGCAAAATACTTGAACCTAGTATTCCATTTTATATAATGCCAAAATACTTTTGAACCTAGTATTCTATTTTTATATAATGCAAAATACATTTGAACCTAGTATTCCATTTTATATAATGCAAAAATACATTTTGAACCTAAGTATTCCATTTATATAATGCCAAAATATATTTGAACCTAGTATTCCAATTTTTGAACCTATATAATATTTTATATAATACAAAATACTTTTGAGCCTAGTATTCCATTTATATAATGTAAAATACTTTTGAACCTAGTATTCCATTTTACATAATGCCAAACCTAGTATTCATTTTATATAACCTAAATATTCCTATTTTCCATTTTATAATGCCAAAATACTTTTGAACCTAGTATTCCATTTTATATAATGCCAAAATACTTTTGAACCTAGTATTCATTTTATATAATGCAAAATACTTTTTTAACCTATATTTCCATTTATATAATGCAAAATACTTTTGAGCTAGTATTTACATTTTATATAATACCAAATACATTTGAACCTAGTATTCCATTTTATATAATGCAAAATACTTTTGAACCTAGTATTCCATTTTATATAATGCAAATATGCTTTGAGCCTAGTATTCCATTTTATATAATGCAAAAATACTTTTTGAGCCTAGTATTCCATTTATATAATGCCAAAATAGTATTCTATTTTATATAATGCAACCTAGTATTCCATTTTATATAATGCAAAAATATTTTGAACTTAGTATTCATTTTATATAATGCAAAATACATTTGAACCTAATATTCCATTTTATATAATACAAAATAGCTTCTGAACCTAGTATTCCATTTTATATAATGTAAAATACTTTTGAACCTAGTATTCCATTTTATAATGCCAAAATACTTTTGAACCTAGTATTCGATTTTATATAATGCCAAAATATTTTTTGAACCTAAGTATTCCATTTTATATAATGCCAAAATACTTTTGAACTAGTATTCCATTTATATAATGCCAAAATACATTTTGAACCTAGTATTCCATTTTATATAATGCAAATACATTTGACATTTATTCCATTTTATATAATACCAAAAATACTTGAGCCTAGTATTCTATTTTATATAATGCAAATACATTTTTGAACCTAGTATTCCATTTTATATAATGCAAAATACTTTTGAACCTAGTATTCCATTTTATATAATGCAAAATACTTTTGAACCTAGTATTGCATTTTATATAATGCAAAATACTTTTTGAGCTAGTATTCCATTTTATATAATGCAAAATACTTTGAACCTAGTATTCCATTTTATATAATGAAAATACTTTTGAACCTATTCCATTTATATAAATGCCAAAATAATTTTTGAACTTAGTATTCCATTTTATATAATGCCAAAATACTTTTGAACCTAGTATTCTATTTTATATAATGCAATACTTCTGAACCTAGTATTCCATTTTATATAATGCAAAATACTTTTGAACCTAGTATTCCATTTTATATAATGCCAAATAACTGAGCCTAGTATTCATTTTATATAATGCCAAAATACTTTTTGAACCTAGTATTCCATTTATATAATTCAAAATACTTTGAACCTAGTATTCCATTTTATATAATGCAAAATACTTTTTTGAACCTAGTATTCCATTTTTATATAATGCAAAATACATTTGAACCTATTATTATATTTTATATAATGCCAAAATACATTTTCTACCTTAGTATTCCATTTTTATATATTAATACAAAATACATTTGAACCTAGTATTCCATTTTATATAATGCCAAATACATTTTTGAACCTAGTATTCCATTTTATAATAAAATGCAAAATACATTTGAACCTAGTATTCTATTTTATATAATGCCAAAAATACTTTTGAACTTAAATTCCATTTTATATAATGCAAAAATACATTTTGAACCTAGTATTCCATTTTATATAATGCAAAATACTTTTGAACCTAGTATTCCATTTATATAATGCCAAAAATACTTTTTGACCTAAGTATTCTATTTTTTATATAATGCCAAAATACAATTGAACATAGTATTCCATTTTATATAATGCAAAATACAAGTTGAACCTAGTATTTCCATTTTATATAATACAAAAATACTTTTGAACCTAGTATTCCATTTTATATAATGCCAAATACATTTTAGACCTAGTATTCATTTTATATAATGCCAAAATACTTTGAACTTAGTATTCCATTTTATATATTTAAAATACTTTTGAACCTAGTATTCCATTTTATATAATGCCAAAATGCTTCTGAACCTGGTATTCCATTTTATATAATACAAAATACTTTTGAACCTAGTATTCCATTTTATATAATGCCAAAATACTTTTGAGACCTAGTATTCCATTTTTTATATAATGCCAAAACATTTTTAACCTAGTATTCCATTTATATAATGCAAAATACTTTTGAGCCTAATTATTCCATTTATATAATACCAAATGCATTTGAACCTAGTATTCCATTTATATAATACAAAAATACTTTTGAACCTAGTATTCCATTTTATATAATGCAAAATACTTTTGAACCACAAGTATTCTATTTTATATAAATGCCAAATACTTTTGAACCTAGTATTCCATTTATATAATGCAAAAATACATTTTGAACCTAGTATTCCATTTATATAATGCAAATAATGCCAAATACTTTTTGAACCTAGTATTCCATTTTATATAATGTAAAAATACTTTTTGAACCTAGTATTCCATTTTATATAATACAAATACAATTTGAACTATTCCATTTATATAATACAAAATAATTTTGAACCTAGTATTCCATTTTATATAATGCCAAAATACTTTTGAACCTAGTATTCTTTTTATATATGCAAAATACAATTTGACCTAGTATTCCATTTTATAATGCAAAATACATTTGAACCTAGTATTCCATTTATATAATGCAAAATACTTTTGAACCTAGTATTCCATTTATATAATGCAAAATACTTCTGAACCTAGTATTCCATTTATAATAAAATACTAACCTAAATTCCATTTTATATAATGCCAAAATAGTATTCCATTTTATATAATGCCAAAATACTTTTGAGCCTAGTATTCCATTTTATATAATGCAAAATACTTTTGAGCCTAGTATTCCATTTTATATAATACCAAAAATACTTTTTGAGCCTAGTATTCTATTTTTATATAATGCAAAATACATTTGAACCCTAGTATTCCATTTTATATAATACAAAAATTTGAACCTATTATTCCATTTTATATAATACAAAATACTTTTAGACCTAGTATTCCATTTTATATAATGCCAAAATACTTTTGAACCTAAATTCCATTTTATATAATACCCAATACATTTTGAACCTAGTATTCTATTTTATATAATGCAAAATACATTTGAACCTAGTATTCATTTTATAATGCAAATACATTGAACCTAGTATTCCATTTTATATAATGCTAAAATACTTTTTAGACCTATTATTCCATTTTATATAATGCAAAATACTTTTAGACCTAGTATTCCATTTTATATAATGCAAAATACTTTTGAACCTAGTATTCCATTTATATAATGCAAAAATACTTTGAACCTATTTCAATTTTATATAATGTAAAATATTTTGAACCTAGTATTCTATTTTATATAATGCAAAAATACAATTGAACCTAGTATTCCATTTTATATAATGTAAAATACATTTGAA
Organism: Acanthosepion pharaonis; assembly: GCA_903632075.3. Taxonomy (NCBI): domain Eukaryota; kingdom Metazoa; phylum Mollusca; class Cephalopoda; order Sepiida; family Sepiidae; genus Acanthosepion; species Acanthosepion pharaonis. The sequence continues at coordinate 2,289,823 of CAHIKZ030004360.1, read as the reverse complement.
CCTAGTATTCCATTTATATATTAAAATACTTTTGAACCTATTGTTCCATTTTATATAATGCAAAAAATACTTTTTTTTGAACCTAGTATTCCATTTTATATAATGCAAAATAACAGAACCTAGTATTCCATTTTTATATAAAATAAAATACATTTTGAACCTAGTATTCCATTTTATATAATACAAAATTGACTTTTAATTACAATATATTTTATTTTATATAAAATTCCAAAATAAAATACTTTGAACCTAGTATTCTATTTTATATAATACAAAAATACATTTGAACCCTAGTATTCCCATTTTATATAATGCAAAAACAATTTTGAACCTAGTATTCCATTTATATAATGCAAAATACTTTTTGAACCTAGTATTCCATTTTATATAATGCAAAATACAATTAGACCTAGTATTCCATTTTATACAATGCAAAAATACATTTTGAACCTAGTATTTTATTTATATAATGCCAAAATACATTTGAACCTAGTATTCCATTTATATAATACCAAAATACTTTTGAACCTAGTATTCCATTTTATATAATACAAAATACTTTTGAACCTATTCCATTTTTATATAATGCAAAATACTTTTGAACCTAGTATTCCATTTTATATAAATACCAAAATACTTTTTGAGCCTAGTATTCCATTTATAATGCCAAAATATTTTGAACCTAGTATTCTAATTTATATAATGCAAAAATATTTGAACCTAGTATTCATTTTATATAATGCCAAAAATACTTTTGAACCTAGTATTCTATTTTATATAATACCAAATACTTTTGAACCTAGTATTCCATTTTATATAATGCAAATACATTTAGACCTAGTATTCCATTTATATAATGCAAAATACTTTGAACCTAGTATTCCATTTATATAAATATAAAATAATTTTTGAACTTAATGTTCCATTTTTATATAAAAATGCTAGTATTATCTATTTTATATAATGCAAAATACATTGAACCCTAGTATTCCATTTTTATATAATGCCAAAATACTTGAACCTAGTATTCCATTTATATAATGCAAAAATACTTTTTTTTTTCTTGAACCTAGTATTATTCCATTTTATATAATACAAAATACTTTTGAACCTAGTATTCCATTTTATATAATGCAAAATACATTTGAACCCTGTATTCATTTTATATAATGCAAAATACTTTTGAACAGTATTCCATTTTATATAATGCAGAATACATTTTATATAACGCAAATACTTCCCTGAACCTAGTATTCCATTTTATATAATGCAAAAATATTGAACCTATATTCCATTTTATATAATGCAAATACTTTTGAACCTAGTATTCCATTTATATAATGCCAAAATATTTTTGACCTAATTCCATTTATATAATGCAAAATACTTTTGAACCTATTATTCCATTTTATATAATGCAAAATAAATTTGAACCTAGTATTCCCATTTTATATAATGCAAAATACTTTTGAGCCTATTATTCCATTTTATATAATGCAAAATACATTTTAGACCTAGGTATTCCATTTTATATAATGCAAAATACATTTGAACCTATTATTCCATTTTATATAATGCCAAAAATACTTTTGAACCTAGTATTCCATTTTATATAATGCAAAATACTTTTGAACCTAGTATTCCATTTTATATAATGCCAAAATAAATTTGAACCTAGTATTCCATTTTATATAATGCAAAATACATTTTGAACCTAGTATTCCATTTTTATATAATGCAAAATACTTTTGAACCTAGTATTCCATTTTATATAATGCCAAAATACTTTTGAACCTAGTATTCCATTTTATATAATGTAAAATACTTTTGAACCTAGTATTCCATTTTATATAATGCCTAAAAATACTTTTGAACCTAGTATTCCATTTTATATAATGCAAAATACATTTTGAACCTAGTATTCCATTTTATATAATGCCAAAAATAACTTTTCTATTTTATATAATGAACCTAGTATTCCATTTTATATAATGCCAAAATACATTTGAACCTAGTATTCCATTTTATATAATGCAAAATACATTTGAACATAGTATTCCATTTTATATAATGCCAAAATACTTTTGAACCTAGTATTCATTTTATATAATGCAAAATACTTTTTGAACCTAGTATTCCATTTTATATAATGCAAAATATTCTTTTGAACCTAGTATTCCATTTTATATAATGCAAAATACTTTTGAACCTAGTATTCCATTTTATATAATGCCAAAATACATTTGAAAATTCCATTTTATATAATTTTTTGAGCCTAGTATTCCATTTTATATAATGCCAAAATTTTGAACCTAGTATTCCATTTTATATAATGCAAAATACATTTGAACCTAGTATTCCATTTTATATAATGCAAAATACAATTTGAACCTAGTATTCCATTTTATATAATGCCAAATACATTGAACTTAGTATTCCAAATATAATGCAAAATTTTTGAACCTAGTAATCCATTTTATATAATGCAAAATACTTTTTTGAACCTAGTATTCTATTTTATATAATGCAAAAATACAATTGAACATAGTATTCCATTTATATAATGCAAAAATACTTTTGAACCTAGTATTCCATTTTATATAATGCAAAATACTTTTGAACCTAGTATTCATTTTTATATAATAGTATTCTATTTTAAAATAAATACTTTTTGAACATAGTATTCTATTTTATATAATGCAAAATACATTTTGAGCTTATTATTCCATTTTATATAATACTTGAACCTAAAATACTTTTGAACCTAGTATTCCATTTTATATAATGCAAAATACTTTTTGAACCTAGTATTCCATTTTATATAATGCAAAATATTTTTGAACCTAGTATTCCATTTTATATAATAAATACTTTGAGCCTAGTATTCCATTTTATATAATGCAAAATACTTTTGAACCTAGTATTCCATTTTTATATAATGCATTTGAAATTATTCCATTTTATAATGAACCCTAGTATTCCATTTTATATAATGCAAAATACTTTGAGCCTAGTATTCCATTTTATATAATGCCAAAATACTTTTTTGAGCCTAGTATTCCATTTATATAATGCAAAATACATTTGAACTCAGTATTCCATTTTATATAATGCCAAATACTTTTTGCCCTAGTATTCTATTTATATAATGCAAAATACTTTTTGAACCTAGTATTCCATTTTATATAATGCAAAATACTTTTGAACCTAGTATTCCATTTTATATAATGCCAAAATACTTTTGAACCTATTTTATTTAATGCCAAAATACATTTGAACCTAGTATTCCATTTTATATAATGCAAAATACTTTTTGAGCCTAGTATTCCATTTATATAATGCAAAATACCTTTGAACCTAGTATTCCATTTTATATAATGCAAAAATACTTTTGAGCCTAGTATTCATTTATATAATGCCAAAATAATACTTTTGAACCTAGTATTCCATTTTATATAATGCAAAATACTTTTTGAACCTAGTATTCCATTTTATATAATGCCAAAATACTTTTGAACCTAGTATTCCATTTTATATAATGCCAAAATACTTTGAACCTAGTATTCCATTTTATATAATGCAAAAATATTTTAGTATTCCATTTATATAATGCCAAAATACATTTGAACCTAGTATTCCATTTTATATAATGCAAAAATACTTTTGAGCCTAGTATTCCATTTTATATAATGCCAAAATACTTTTGAACCTAGTATTCTATTTTATATAATGCAAAATACATTTGAACCTAGTATTCCATTTTATATAATGCAAAATACTTTTGAACCTAGTATTCCATTTTATATAATGCAAAATACTTTTGAACCTAGTATTCCATTTTATATAATGCAAAATACTTTTGAGCCTAGTATTCCATTTTATATAACGCAAAATACTTCTGAACCTAGTATTCCATTTTATATAATGCAAAATACTTTTGAACCTAGTATTCCATTTTATATAATGCCAAAATACTTTTGAACCTAGTATTCCATTTTATATAATGCAAAATACTTTTGAACCTAGTATTCCATTTTATATAATGCCAAAATACTTTGAACCTAGTATTCCATTTATATAATGCCAAAATACTTTTGAACCTAGTATTCCATTTTATATAATGCAAAATACTTTTGAACCTAGTATTCCATTTTATATAATGCAAAATACTTTTTGAACCTAGTATTCCATTTTATATAATGCAAAATACATTTGAACCTAGTATTCCATTTTATATAATGCAAAATACATTTGAACCTAGTATCATTTATATAATACCAAATACTTTTGAACCTAGTATTCCATTTTATATAATGCAAAATACTTTTAGAACCTAGTATTCCATTTTTATAATGCAAAATACATTTGAACCTAGTATTCCATTTTATATAATGCAAAAATACTTTTTGAAGTATATTCCATTTTATATAATGCCAAAATACTTTTTGAACCTAGTATTCCATTTTATAATAAAACACATTTGCCTAGTATTCCATTTTATACTAATGCAAAATACTTTTGAACCTAGTATTCCATTTTATATAATGCCAAAAATACTTTTGAACCTAGTATTCCATTTTATATAATGCAAAATACTTTTGAACCTAGTATTCCATTTTATATAATGCAAAATACAATTGAACCTAGTATTCCATTTTATATAATGCAAAAATACTTTTGAACCTAGTATTCCATTTTATATAATGCCAAAATACTTTTTGAACCTATTATTCTATTTATATAATAACGAAAAATACTTTTGAGCCTAGTATTCCATTTTATATAATGCAAAATACTTTTGAACCTAGTATTCCATTTATATAATGCCAAAATATATTTGAACCTAGTATTCCATTTTATATAATACGCAAAATACTTTTTGAACCTAGTATTCCATTTTATATAATGCCAAAATATTTTAACCTAGTATTCCATTTTATATAATGCAAAATACTTTTGAACCTAGTATTCCATTTTATATAATGCCAAAATATTTTTGAACCTAGTATTCCATTTATATAATGCAAAATACTTTTGAACCTAGTATTCCATTTTATATAATGCCAAAATACTTTTTGGTCCTAGTATTCCATTTTATATAATGCAAAATACATTTGAACCTAGTATTCCATTTTTATATAATTAAAATACTTTTTTTTGAACCTAGTATTCCATTTTATATAATGCCAAAATACTTTTTGAACCTAGTATTCCATTTTATATAATGCCAAAATACTTTTGAACCTAGTATTCTATTTATATAATACAAAATACATTTGAACCTAGTATTCCATTTTTATATAATGCAAAATACTTTTTTTGAACCTAGTATTCCATTTTATATAATGCAAAAATACTTTTTTGAGCCTAGTATTCCATTTTATATAATGCAAAATACTTTTGAACCTAGTATTCCATTTTATATAATGCCAAATAATTTTTGAACCTAGTATTCCATTTTATATAATGCCAAAATACATTTTGAACCTAGTATTCCATTTTATATAATGCCAAAATAATGCATTTTGAACCTAGTATTCCATTTTATATAATACCAAAATACTTTTGAGCCTAGTATTCCATTTTATATAATGCAAAATACATTTGAACCTAGTATTCCATTTTATATAATGCAAAATACTTTTGAACCTATTATTCCATTTTATATAATGCAAAAATACTTTTGAACCTAGTATTCCATTTTATATAATGCAAAATACTTTTGAACCTAGTATTCCATTTTATATAATGCCAAAAATAACCTAGTTTTATTTTAATAATGCCTAGTATTCCATTTTATATAATGCCAAAATACATTTGAACCTAGTATTCCATTTTATATAATGCCAAATACAATTGAACCTAGTATTCCATTTTATATAATGCAAAATACTTTTTGAGCCCTATTTCCATTTTATATAATGCCAAAATACTTTTGAACCTAGTATTCTATTTTATATAATGCAAAATACATTTGAACTTAGTATTCCATTTTATATAATGCAAAATACATTTGAACCTAGTATTCCATTTTATATAATGCAAAATACTTTTGAACCTAGTATTCCATTTTATATAATGCCAAAATACTTTTGAACCTAGTATTCTATTTTATATAATGCAAAATACAATTGAACATAGTATTCCATTTTATATAACGAAAAATACTTTTGAGCCTAGTATTCCATTTTATATAATGCCAAAATACTTTTGAACCTAGTATTCCATTTTATATAATGCAAAATAATTTTTAAGTATTCCTTTTATATAATGCAAAATACATTTGAACCTAGTATTCCATTTTATATAATGCCAAAATACTTTTTGAACCTAGTATTCCATTTTATATAATGCAAAATACTTTGAACCTAGTATTCCATTTTATATAATGCAAAATACATTTTGAGTATTCCATTTTATATAATGTAAAATTCCTAGTATTCCATTTATATAATGCCAAATACTTTTTTAACCTAGTATTCCATTTTATATAATGCCAAAATATTTTGAACCTAGTATTCCATTTATATAATGCAAAATACTTTTGAACCTAGTATTCCATTTTATATAATGCCAAAATACTTTTGAACCTAGTATTCCATTTATATAATGCAAAATACTTTTTGAACCTAGTATTCCATTTTATATAATGCAAAATACTTTTGAACCTAGTATTCCATTTTATATAATGCAAAATACATTTGAACCTAGTATTCTATTTTATATAATTTGAACAAAATACATTTGAACCTAGTATTCCATTTTATATAATGCAAAATACTTTTTGAGCCTAGTATTCCATTTTATATAATGCAAAATACTTTTGAACCTAGTATTCCATTTTTATATAATGCAAAATACTTTTTGAACCTAGTATTCCATTTTATATAATGCAAATACATTTGAACCTGGTAATTTTATACTTTTGAACCTAGTATTCATTTTATATAATGCCAAAATACTTTTGAACCTAGTATTCCATTTTATATAATGCAAAAATACTTTTGAGCCTAGTATTCCATTTTATATAATGCAAAATACTTTTGAACCTAGTATTCCATTTATATAATGCAAAATACTTTTGAACCTAGTATTCCATTTTATATAATGCCAAATACTTTTGAACCTAGTATTCTATTTTATATAATGCAAAATACTTTTTGAACCTAGTATTCCATTTTTATATAATGCCAAAATACTTTTGAACCTAGTATTCCATTTTATATAATGCCAAAATACTTTTTGAACCTAGTATTGAAAAATACCTTTTTTGAGCCTAGTATTCCATTTTATATATGCAAAATACTTTTGAACCTAGTATTCCATTTTATATAATGCAAAATACATTTTAGTATTCCATTTATATAATGCAAAATATACTTTTGAACCTAGTATTCCATTTTATATAATGCAAAATACTTTTTGAACCTAGTATTCCATTTTATATAATGCAAAATACTTTTGAACCTAGTATTCCATTTTATATAATGTAAAAATACTTTTGAACCTAGTATTCCATTTTATATAATGCCAAAATACATTTGAACCTAGTATTCCATTTTATAATAAAAAATATTTTTGAACCTAGTATTCCAAAAATGCAAAATACTTTTGAACCTAGTATTCCATTTTATATAATGCAAAATACATTTGAATTCCATTTATATAATGTATTCCATTTTTATATAATGCAAAATACTTTTTGAACCTAGTATTCCATTTATATAATGCCAAAATACTTTTGAACCTAGTATTCCATTTTTATATATGCAAAATACTTTTTGACCTAGTATTCCATTTTATATAATGCAAAATACTTTTTGAACCTAGTATTCCATTTTATATAATGCCAAAATACTTTTGAACCTAGTATTCCATTTTATATAATGCCAAAAATACTTTTGAACCTAGTATTCCATTTTATATAATGCCAAAATACTTTTTTGAACCTAGTATTCCATTTTATATAATGCAAAATACATTTTGAACCTAGTATTCCATTTATATAATGCCAAAATACTTTTGAACCTAGTATTCCATTTTTATATAATGCCAAAATACATTTGAACCTAGTATTCCATTTTATATAATGCAAAACATTTGAACCTAGTATTGAAAATACTTTTGAACTAGTATTCCATTTTATATAATGCAAAATACTTTTTGAACCTAGTATTCCATTTTATATAATGCAAAAACTTTTGAACCTAGTATTCCATTTTATATAATGAAAATACTTTTGAACCTAGTATTCCATTTTATATAATGCAAAATACATTTGAACCTAGTATTCCATTTTTATATAATGCAAAATACTTTTGAACCTAGTATTCATTTTATATAATGCAAAATACTTTTGAACCTAGTATTCCATTTTATATAATGCAAAATACTTTTGAACCTAGTATTCCATTTTATATAATGCAAAATACTTTTGAACCTAGTATTCCATTTTATATAATGCAAAATACATTTGAACCTTTAGTATTCCATTTTATATAATGCAAAATACATTTTTGAACCTAGTATTCCATTTTATATAATGCAAAATACTTTTGAGCCTAGTATTCCATTTATATAATGCAAAATACTTTTTGAACCTAGTATTCCATTTTATATAATGCCAAAATACTTTTGAACCTAGTATTCCATTTTATATAATGCAAAATACTTTTGAACCTAGTATTCCATTTTATATAATGCAAAATACATTTGAACCTAGTATTCCATTTTATATAATGCAAAAATACATTTGAACCTAGTATTCCATTTTATATAATTCCAAAATAATGCAAAAAAATACTTGAACCTAGTATTCTTTTATAATGCAAAATACATTTGAACCTAGTATTCCATTTTATATAATGCCAAAATACTTTTGAACCTAGTATTCCATTTTATATAATGCAAAAATACTTTTGAACCTAGTATTCCATTTTATATAATGCCAAAATACTTTTGAACCTAGTATTCCATTTTATATAATGCCAAAATATTCCATTTGATAATGCAAAAATATTCCATTTTATATAATGCAAAATACTTTTGAACCTAGTATTCCATTTTATATAATGCCAAAAATGCCAAATACTTTTGAACCTAGTATTCCATTTTATATAATGCAAAATACATTTGAACCTAGTATTCCATTTTTATATAATGCAAAATACATTTGAACCTAGTATTCCATTTTATATAATGCAAAAATACTTTTGAACCTAGTATTCCATTTTATATAATGCAAAAATACCTAGTTTTGAAAATACCTAACCTAGTATTCCATTTTATATAATGCAAAATACTTTTGAACCTAGTATTCCATTTATATAATGCAAAATACTTTTGAACCTAGTATTCCATTTTATATAATGCCAAAACATTTTGAACCTAGTATTCCATTTTATATAATGCAAAATACTTTGAACCTAGTATTCCATTTTATATAATGCCAAAATACTTTTGAACCTAGTATTCCATTTTATATAATGCAAAATACTTTTGAACCTAGTATTCCATTTTATATAATGCCAAAATACTTTTGAACCTAGTATTCCATTTTATATAATGCAAAATACATTTTGAACCTAGTATTCCATTTTATATAATGCAAAAATACATTTGAACCTAGTATTCCATTTTATATAATGCAAAAATACATTTGAACCTAGTATTCCATTTTATATAATGCAAAATACATTTGAACCTAGTATTCCATTTTATATAATGCAAAATACTTTTTGAACCTAGTATTCCATTTTATATAATGCAAAATACTTTTGAACCTAGTATTCCATTTTATATAATGCAAAATACTTTTTGAACCTAGTATTCCATTTTATATAATGCAAAATACTTTTGAACCTAGTATTCCATTTTATATAATGCAAAATACTTTTTGAACCTAGTATTCCATTTTATAAATGCAAAATACTTTTGAACCTAGTTTTATATAATGCCAAAATACTTTTTTGAACCTAGTATTCCATTTTATATAATGCCAAAATACTTTTGAACCTAGTATTCCATTTTATATAATGCAAAAATACTTTTGAACCTAGTATTCCATTTTATATAATGCCAAAATACTTTTGAACCTAGTATTCCATTTTATATAATGCCTAAATTTATATAATGCAAAATACTTTTGAACCTAGTATTCCATTTTATATAATGCAAAAATACATTTGAACCTAGTATTCCATTTTATATAATGCAAAATACATTTGAACCCATTTATATAATATTCCATTTTATATAATGCAAAATACATTTGAACCTAGTATTCCATTTTATATAATGCCAAAATACTTTTGAACCTAGTATTCCATTTTATATAATGCAAAATACAATTGAACCTAGTATTCCATTTTTATATAATATACTTTTGAACCTAGTATTCCATTTTATATAATGCAAAAATACTTTTTGAACCTAGTATTCCATTTTATATAATGCCAAAATACTTTTGAACCTAGTATTCCATTTTATATAATGCAAAAATACTTTTGAACCTAGTATTCCATTTTATATAATGCAAAATACTTTTGAACCTAGTATTCCATTTTATATAATGCCAAAATACATTTGAACCTAGTATTCCATTTTATATAATGCAAAAATACATTTGAACCTAGTATTCCATTTTATATAATGCCAAAATACTTTTTGAACCTAGTATTCCATTTTATATAATGCAAAAATACATTTGAACCTAGTATTCCATTTTATATAATGCAAAATACTTTTTGAACCTAGTATTCCATTTTATATAATGCCAAAATACTTTTGAACCTAGTATTCCATTTTATATAATGCCAAAATACTTTTGAACCTAGTATTCCATTTTTTGATATAATGCCAAAATACTTTTTGAACCTAGTATTCCATTTTTATATAATGCAAAATACTTTTGAACCTAGTATTCCATTTTATATAATGCAAAATACATTTGAACCTAGTATTCCATTTTATATAATGCCAAAATACATTTGAACCTAGTATTCCATTTTATATAATGCAAAATACTTTTGAACCTAGTATTCCATTTTATATAATGCCAAAATACTTTTGAACCTAGTATTCTATTTTATATAATGCAAAATACATTTGAACCTAGTATTCCATTTTATATAATGCAAAATACATTTGAACCTAGTATTCCATTTTATATAATGCCAAAATACTTTTGAGCCTAGTATTCCATTTTATATAATGCAAAATACTTTTGAGCCTAGTATTCCATTTTATATAATGCAAAATACTTTTGAACCTAGTATTCCATTTTATATAATGCCAAAATACTTTTGAACCTAGTATTCCATTTTATATAATGCCAAAATACTTTTGAACCTAGTATTCCATTTTATATAATGCCAAAATATTTTTGAGCCTAGTATTCCATTTTATATAATGCCAAAATACTTTTGAACCTAGTATTCCATTTTAATAATGCAAAATACATTTGAACCTAGTATTCCATTTATATAATGCCAAAATTTTATATTTTGAACCTAGTATTCCATTTTATATAATGCAAAATAGTATTCCATTTGAACCTAGTATTCTATTTTATATAATGCAAATACTTTTGAACCTAGTATTCCATTTTATATAATGCAAAATACTTTTGAACCTAGTATTCCATTTTATATAATGCCAAAATACTTTTGAACCTAGTATTACATTTTATATAATGCCAAAATACTTTTGAACCTAGTATTCCATTTTATATAATGCCAAAATACTTTTGAACCTAGTATTCTATTTTATATAATGCAAAATACATTTGAACCTAGTATTCCATTTTATATAATGCAAAATACATTTGAACCTAGTATTCTATTTTATATAATGCAAAATATATTTGAACCTAGTATTCCATTTTATATAATGCAAAATATATTTGAACCTATTATTCCATTTTATATAATGCAAAATACTTTTGAGCCTAGTATTCCATTTTATATAATGCAAAATACTTTTGAGCCTAGTATTCCATTTTATATAATGCAAAATACTTTTGAACCTAGTATTCCATTTTATATAATGCAAAATACTTTTGAACCTAGTATTCCATTTTATATAATGCCAAAATACTTTTGAACCTAGTATTCCATTTTATATAATGCAAAATACTTTTGAGCCTAGTATTCCATTTTATATAATGCCAAAATACTTTTGAACCTAGTATTCTATTTTATATAATGCAAAATACATTTGAACTTAGTATTCCATTTTATATAATGCAAAATACATTTGAACCTAGTATTCCATTTTATATAATGCAAAATACTTTTGAACCTAGTATTCCATTTTATATAATGCCAAAATACTTTTGAACCTAGTATTCCATTTTATATAATGCAAAAATACTTTTGAACCTAGTATTCCATTTTATATAATGCCAAAATACTTTGAACCTAGTATTCCATTTTATATAATGCAAAATACATTTGAACCTAGTATTCCATTTTATATAATGCAAAATACTTTTGAACCTAGTATTCCATTTTATATAATGCAAAATACTTTTTGAACCTAGTATTCCATTTTATATAATGCAAAATACTTTTGAACCTAGTATTCCATTTTATATAATGAACCTAAAATACTTTTGAACCTAGTATTCCATTTTATATAATGCCAAAATACTTTTTGAACCTAGTATTCCATTTTATATAATGCCAAAATACTTTTGAACCTAGTATTCCATTTTATATAATGCAAAAATACTTTTGAACCTAGTATTCCATTTTATATAATGCAAAAATACATTTGAACCTAGTATTCCATTTTATATAATGCAAAATACATTTGAACCTAGTATTCCATTTTATATAATGCAAAAATACTTTTGAACCTAGTATTCCATTTTATATAATGCAAAATACTTTTGAGCCTAGTTTCCATTTTATATAATGCAAAATACTTTTGAACCTAGTATTCCATTTTTATATAATGCAAAATAAAAGTACCATTTGCAAAATACTAGTATATTCCATTTTATATAATGCCAAAATACTTTTGAACCTAGTATTCCATTTTATATAATGCCAAAATACTTTTGAACCTAGTATTCCATTTTATATAATGCCAAAATACTTTTGAACCTAGTATTCCATTTTATATAATGCAAAATACTTTTTGAACCTAGTATTCCATTTTATATAATGCAAAAATACATTTGAACCTAGTATTCCATTTTATATAATGCAAAATACTTTTGAACCTAGTATTCCATTTATATAATGCAAAATACTTTTGAGCCTAGTATTCCATTTTATATAATGCAAAATACTTTTGAACCTAGTATTCCATTTTATATAATGCAAAAATACTTTTGAACCTAGTATTCCATTTTATATAATGCCAAATACAATTTTGAACCTAGTATTCCATTTTATATAATGCAAAAAATACTTTTGAACCTAGTATTCCATTTTATATAATGCAAAATACTTTTTGAACCTAGTATTCTATTTTTTATATAATGCAAAATACATTTTGAACCTAGTATTCCATTTTATATAATGCAAAATACATTTGAACCTAGTATTCCATTTTATATAATGCAAAATACTTTGAACCTAGTATTCCATTTTATATAATGCCAAAATACTTTTTGAACCTAGTATTCCATTTTATATAATGCAAAATACTTTTTGAACCTAGTATTCCATTTTATATAATGCAAAAATACTTTTGAACCTAGTATTCCATTTTATATAATGCAAAATACTTTTGAACCTAGTATTCCATTTTATATAATGCAAAATACTTTTGAACCTAGTATTCCATTTTATATAATGCAAAATACATTTGAACCTAGTATTCCATTTTATATAATGCAAAATACTTTTTGAACCTAGTATTCCATTTTTTATATATAATGCCAAAATACTTTTGAACCTAGTATTCCATTTTATATAATGCAAAATACTTTTGAACCTAGTATTCCATTTTATATAATGCAAAATACTTTTGAACCTAGTATTCCATTTTATATAATGCAAAATACATTTGAACCTAGTATTCCATTTTATATAATGCAAAATACTTTTGAACCTAGTATTCATTTTATATAATGCAAAATACTTTTGAACCTAGTATTCCATTTTATATAATGCAAAATACTTTTGAACCTAGTATTCCATTTTATATAATGCCAAATACTTTTGAACCTAGTATTCCATTTTATATAATGCCAAAACTTTTTGAACCTAGTATTCCATTTATATAATGCAAAAATACTTTTGAACCTTTTCCATTTTATATAATGCAAAATAATTTGAACCTAGTATTCCATTTTATATAATGCCAAAATACTTTTTGAACCTAGTATTCCATTTTATATAATGCCAAAATACATTTGAACCTAGTATTCCATTTTATATAATGCAAAATACTTTTGAACCTAGTATTCCATTTTATATAATGCAAAATACTTTTGAACCTAGTATTCCATTTTATATAATGCAAAATACTTTTGAACCTAGTATTCCATTTTATATAATAAAATGCAAAATAGTATTCCATTTTATAAATGCAAAATACATAGTATTCCATTTTATATAATGCAAAATACTTTTGAACCTAGTATTCCATTTTATATAATGCAAAATACTTTTTGAACCTAGTATTCCATTTTATATAAATGCAAAATACTTTTTGAACCTAGTATTCCATTTTATATAATGCAAAAATACTTTTGAACCTAGTATTCCATTTTATATAATGCCAAAATACTTTTGAACCTAGTATTCCATTTTATATAATGCAAAATACTTTTTGAACCTAGTATTCCATTTTATATAATGCAAAATACTTTTTGAGCCTAGTATTCCATTTTATATAATGCCAAAATACTTTTGAACCTAGTATTCCATTTTATATAATGCAAAATACATTTGAACCTAGTATTCCATTTTATATAATGCCAAAATACTTTTGAACCTAGTATTCCATTTTATATAATGCCAAAATACTTTTTGAACCTAGTATTCCATTTTATATAATGCAAAATACTTTTGAACCTAGTATTCCATTTTATATAATGCAAAAATACTTTTGAACCTAGTATTCCATTTTATATAATGCCAAAATACTTTTGAACCTAGTATTCCATTTTATATAATGCAAAATACTTTTTGAACCTAGTATTCCATTTTATATAATGCCAAAATACTTTTGAACCTAGTATTCCATTTTATATAATGCAAAATAAAACCCAGTATTCCATTTTATATAATGCAAAATATTTTTGATAGTTTATTTTATATAACGCCAAATACTTTTGAACCTAGTATTCCATTTTATATAATGCAAAATACTTTTGAACCTAGTATTCCATTTTATATAATGCAAAATACATTTGAACCTAGTATTCCATTTTATATAATGCAAAATACTTTTGAACCTAGTATTCCATTTTATATAATGCCAAAATACTTTTGAACCTAGTATTCCATTTTATATAATGCAAAATACTTTTGAACCTAGTATTCCATTTTATATAATGCAAAATACTTTTTGAACCTAGTATTCCATTTTATATAATGCAAAATACTTTTGAACCTAGTATTCCATTTTATATAATGCCAAAATACTTTTGAACCTAGTATTCCATTTTATATAATGCAAAATACTTTTGAACCTAGTATTCCATTTTATATAATGCAAAATACTTTTTGAACCTAGTATTCCATTTTATATAATGCAAAATACTTTTGAACCTAGTATTCCATTTTATATAATGCCAAAATACTTTTTGAACCTAGTATTCCATTTTATATAATGCAAAATACTTTTTGAACCTAGTATTCCATTTTATATAATGCAAAATACTTTTGAACCTAGTATTCCATTTTATATAATGCAAAATACATTTGAACCTAGTATTCCATTTTATATAATGCAAAATACATTTGAACCTAGTATTCCATTTTATATAATGCAAAATACATTTGAACCTAGTATTCCATTTTATATAATGCCAAATACTTTTGAACCTAGTATTCCATTTTATATAATGCCAAAATACTTTTGAGCCTAGTATTCCATTTTATATAATGCAAAATACTTTTGAACCTAGTATTCCATTTTATATAATGCAAAATACTTTTGAACCTAGTATTCCATTTTATATAATGCAAAATACTTTTGAACCTAGTATTCCATTTTATATAATGCCAAAAATACTTTTTGACCTAGTATTCCATTTTATATAATGCAAAATACTTTTGAACCTAGTATTCCATTTTATATAATGCAAAATACTTTTGAACCTAGTATTCCATTTTATATAATGCAAAAATACTTTTTTGAACCTAGTATTCCATTTTATATAATGCCAAAATACTTTTGAACCTAGTATTCCATTTTATATAATGCAAAATACTTTTGAACCTAGTATTCCATTTTATATAATGCCAAAATACTTTTGAACCTAGTATTCCATTTTATATAATGCCAAAATACTTTTGAACCTAGTATTCCATTTTATATAATGCAAAATACATTTGAACCTAGTATTCCATTTTATGTAATGCAAAATACATTTGAACCTATTATTCCATTTTATATAATGCCAAATACTTTTGAACCTAATTCTATTTTTATATAATGCAAAAATGAACCTAGTATTCCATTTTATATAATGCAAAATACTTTTGAACCTAGTATTCCATTTTATATAATGCAAAATACTTTTGAACCTAGTATTCCATTTTATATAATGCAAAATACTTTTGAACCTAGTATTCCATTTTATATAATGCCAAATATTTTTAGAACCTAGTATTCCATTTATATAATGAAAATACTTTTGAACCTATTCCATTTTATATAATGCAAAATACTTTTGAACCTAGTATTCCATTTTATATAATGCAAAAAATACTTTTGAACCTAGTATTCCATTTTATATAATGCCTAAATTTTATATAATGCAAAATACTTTTTGAACCTAGTATTCCATTTTATATAATGCAAAATACATTTGAACCTAGTATTCCATTTTATATAATGCAAAAATACATTTGAGCCTAGTATTCCATTTTATATAATGTAAAATACTTTTGAACCTAGTATTCCATTTTATATAATGCAAAATACATTTTGAACCTAGTATTCCATTTTATATAATGCAAAATACTTTTTGAACCTAGTATTCCATTTTATATAATGCCAAAATACTTTTTTGAACCTAGTATTCCATTTTATATAATGCAAAATACTTTTTGAACCTAGTATTCCATTTTATTTATTTGATAATTCCATTTTTATAATGCAAAATACTTTTGAACCTAGTATTCCATTTTATATAATGCAAAAATATTTGAACCTTTTCCAACCTAGTATTCCATTTTATATAATGCAAAATACTTTTTGAACCTAGTATTCCATTTTATATAATGCAAAATACTTTTGAACCTAGTATTCCATTTTATATAATGCCAAAATACTTTTGAACCTAGTATTCCATTTTATATAATGCAAAATACTTTTTTAACCCTAGTATTCCATTTTATATAATGCAAAAATATTTTGAACCTAGTATTCCATTTTATATAATGCCAAAATACTTTTGAACCTAGTATTCCATTTTATATAATGCAAAAATACTTTTGAACCTAGTATTCCATTTTATATAATGCAAAATACTAGTATTCCATTTTATATAATGCTAGTATTCCATTTTATATAATGCAAAAATACTTTTGAACCTAGTATTCCATTTTATATAATGCCAAAATACTTTTGAACCTAGTATTCCATTTTTATATAATGCCAAAATACTTTTGAACCTAGTATTCCATTTTATATAATGCCAAATACATTTTGAACCTAGTATTCCATTTTTTATAATGCAAAATACTTTTGAACCTAGTATTCCATTTTATATAATGCAAAATACATTTGAACCTAGTATTCCATTTTATATAATGCAAAATACATTTGAACCTAGTATTCCATTTTATATAATGCAAAATACTTTTGAGCCTAGTATTCCATTTTATATAATGCAAAAATACATTTGAACCTAGTATTCCATTTTATATAATGCAAAATACTTTTGAACCTAGTATTCCATTTTATATAATGCAAAATACTTTTGAACCTAGTATTCCATTTTATATAATGCCAAAATACTTTTGAACCTAGTATTCCATTTTTATATAATGCAAAAATACAAAAGTATTCATTTTATATAATGAACCTAGTATTCCATTTTATATAATGCAAAAATACTTTTTGAACCTAGTATTCCATTTTATATAATGCAAAATACTTTTGAGCCTAGTATTCCATTTTATATAATGCAAAATACTTTTGAACCTAGTATTCCATTTTATATAATGCAAAATACTTTTGAACCTAGTATTCCATTTTATATAATGCCAAAATACTTTTGAGCCTAGTATTCCATTTTATATAATGCCAAAATACTTTTGAACCTAGTATTCCATTTTATATAATGCAAAATACTTTTGAACCTAGTATTCCATTTTATATAATGCCAAAATACTTTTGAACCTAGTATTCCATTTTATATAATGCAAAATACTTTTGAGCCTAGTATTCCATTTTATATAATGCCAAAATACTTTTGAACCTAGTATTCTATTTTATATAATGCAAAATACATTTGAACCTAGTATTCCATTTTATATAATGCAAAATACTTTTGAACCTAGTATTCCATTTTATATAATGCAAAAATACTTTTTGAACCTAGTATTCCATTTTATATAATGCAAAATACTTTTTTGAACCTAGTATTCCATTTTATATAATGCAAAATACTTTTGAACCTAGTATTCCATTTTATATAATGCCAAAATACATTTGAACCTAGTATTCCATTTTATATAATGCAAAATACTTTTTGAACCTAGTATTCCATTTTATATAATGCAAAATACTTTTGAACCTAGTATTCCATTTTATATAATGCAAAATACTTTTGAACCTAGTATTCCATTTTATATAATGCAAAAATACTTTTTGAACCTAGTATTCCATTTTATATAATGCCAAAATACTTTTGAACCTAGTATTCCATTTTATATAATGCAAAATACTTTTGAACCTAGTATTCCATTTTATATAATGCCAAATATAAAAGTATTCCATTTATTAATGAAAATATATTTGAACCTAGTATTCCATTTTATATAATGCAAAATACTTTTGAGCCTAGTATTCCATTTTATATAATGCAAAATACTTTTGAGCCTAGTATTCCATTTTATATAATGCAAAATACTTTTGAGCCTAGTATTCCATTTTATATAATGCAAAATACTTTTGAACCTAGTATTCTATTTTATATAATGCAAAATACAATTGAACCTAGTATTCCATTTTATATAATGCAAAATACATTTGAACCTAGTATTCCATTTTATATAATGCCAAAATACTTTTGAACCTAGTATTCCATTTTATATAATGCCAAAATACTTTTGAACCTAGTATTCCATTTTATATAATGCAAAAATACTTTTGAACCTAGTATTCCATTTTATATAATGCCAAAATACTTTTTGAACCTAGTATTCCATTTTATATAATGCAAAAATATTTTTGAACCTAGTATTCCATTTTATATAATGCAAAATACTTTTGAACCTAGTATTCAATTTTATATAATGCAAAATACTTTTGATCCTAGTATTCCATTTTATATAATGCCAAAATACTTTTGAACCTAGTATTCCATTTTATATAATGCAAAATACTTTTGAACCTAGTATTCCATTTTATATAATGCAAAATACATTTGAACCTAGTATTCCATTTTATATAATGCCAAAATACTTTTTTGAACCTAGTATTCCATTTTATATAATGCAAAATACTTTTGAGCCTAGTATTCCATTTATATAATGCCAAAATACTTTTGAACCTAGTATTCCATTTATATAATGCAAAATACTTTTGAACCTAGTATTCCATTTTATATAATGCAAAATACATTTTGAACCTAGTATTCCATTTTATATAATGCAAAATACTTTTGAACCTAGTATTCCATTTTATATAATGCAAAATACTTTTGAACCTAGTATTCTATTTTATATAATGCAAAATTTTGAACCTAGTATTCCATTTTATATAATGCAAAATATATTTTATAATGCAAAATACTTTTGAAACCTAGTATTCCATTTTATATAATGCAAAATACTTTTGAACCTAGTATTCCATTTTATATAATGCCAAAATACTTTTGAACCTAGTATTCCATTTTATATAATGCAAAATACTTTTGAACCTAGTATTCCATTTTATATAATGCAAAATACTTTTTGAACCTAGTATTCCATTTTATATAATGCAAAATACTTTTGAACCTAGTATTCCATTTTATATAATGCAAAAATACTTTTGAGAACCTAGTATTCCATTTTATATAATGCAAAATACATTTGAACCTAGTATTCCATTTTATATAATGCAAAATACATTTGAACCTAGTATTCCATTTTATATAATGCCAAATACTTTTTGAACCTAGTATTCCATTTTATATAATGCAAAATATTTTTTATAATGCCTAGTATTTTGATTTTTTATATAATGCCAAAATATATTTGAACCTAGTATTCTATTTTATATTCCATTTTATATAATGCAAAATACTTTTGAACCTAGTATTCCATTTTATATAATGCAAAATACTTTTGAACCTAGTATATCCATTTCCATTTTATATAATGCAAAAATACTTTTGAACCTAGTATTCCATTTTATATAATGCAAAATACTTTTGAACCTAGTATTCATTTTATATAATGCAAAAATACTTTTTTGAACCTAGTATTCCATTTTATATAATGCAAAAATACTTTTGAACCTAGTATTCCATTTTATATAATGCAAAAATACTTTTTGAACCTAGTATTCCATTTTATATAATGCCAAAATACTTTTTGAACCTAGTATTCCATTTTATATAATGCAAAATACTTTTGAACCTAGTATTCCATTTTATATAATGCAAAATACTTTTGAACCTAGTATTCCATTTTATATATAATGCAAAATTCATTTTATAACTTAGTATTCCATTTTTTATATAATGCAAAAATACTTTTGAACCTAGTATTCCATTTTATATAATGCAAAATACTTTTTGAACCTAGTATTCCATTTTATATAATGCAAAATACTTTTTGAACCTAGTATTCCATTTTATATAATGCAAAAATACTTTTGAACCTAGTATTCCATTTTATATAATGCCAAAATACTTTTGAACCTAGTATTCCATTTTATATAATGCAAAATACTTTTTGGAGCCTAGTATTCCATTTTATATAATGCAAAAATACTTTTGAACCTAGTATTCCATTTTATATAATGCAAAATACTTTTGAACCTAGTATTCCATTTTATATAATGCAAAAATACATTTGACCTAGTATTCCATTTTATATAATGCAAAATACATTTTTGAACCTAGTATTCCATTTTATATAATGCAAAATACTTTTGAACCTAGTAGTATTCCATTTTATATAATGCAAAATACTTTTGAACCTAGTATTCCATTTTATATAATGCCAAAATACTTTTGAACCTAGTATTCCATTTTATATAATGCAAAATACTTTTGAACCTAGTATTCCATTTTATATAATGCAAAATACTTTTGAACCTAGTATTCCATTTTATATAATTTGAACCTAAATATATTTGAACCTAGTATTCCATTTTATATAATGCAAAAATACTTTTGAACCTAGTATTCCATTTTATATAATGCAAAATACTTTTGAACCTAGTATTCCATTTTATATAATGCCAAATACTTTTGAACCTAGTATTCCATTTTATATAATGCAAAAATACTTTTGAACCTAGTATTCCATTTTATATAATGCAAAATACTTTTGAACCTAGTATTCCATTTTATATAATGCAAAAAAATTCCATTTTGAACCTAGTATTCCATTTTATATAATGCAAAATACTTTTGAACCTAGTATTCCATTTTATATAATGCAAAATACTTTTGAACCTAGTATTCCATTTTATATAATGCAAAATACTTTTGAACCTAGTATTCCATTTTATATAATGCAAAATACTTTTGAACCTAGTATTCCATTTTATATAATGCAAAAAATACTTTTGAACCTAGTATTCCATTTATATAATGCAAAATACTTTTGAACCTAGTATTCCATTTTATATAATGCAAAATACTTTTGAACCTAGTATTCCATTTTATATAATGCAAAATACATTTGAACCTAGTATTCCATTTTATATAATGCAAAATACTTTTGAACCTAGTATTCCATTTATATAATGCAAAATACTTTTGAACCTAGTATTCCATTTTATATAATGCCAAAATACTTTTGAACCTAGTATTCCATTTTATATAATGCAAAATACTTTTGAACCTAGTATTCCATTTTATATAATGCAAAATACTTTTGAACCTAGTATTCCATTTATATAATGCAAAATACTTTTGAACCTAGTATTCCATTTTATATAATGCAAAATTTTTGAACCTAGTATTCCATTTTATATAATGCCAAAATACTTTTGAACCTAGTATTCCATTTATATAATGCAAAATATTCATTTTTATATAATGCACCTAGTATTCCATTTTATATAATGCAAAATACTTTTGAACCTAGTATTCCATTTTATATATAATTTGCCTAATATTCTTTTATAATGCAAAATAACCTAGTATTCCATTTTATATAATGCCAAAATACTTTTGAACCTAGTTTCCATTTTATATAATATTCCATTTTGAACCTAGTATTCCATTTTATATAATGCAAAATACATTTGAACCTAGTATTCCATTTTATATAATGCAAAATACTTTTTGAACCTAGTATTCCATTTTATATAATGCAAAATACTTTTGAACCTAGTATTCCATTTTATATAATGCAAAATTTGAACCTTTTCCACCTATAATGCAAAATAATATTTTTGAACTATTCCATTTTATATAATGCAAAAATACTTTTGAACCTAGTATTCCATTTTATATAATGCAAAATACTTTTGAACCTAGTATTCCATTTTATATAATGCAAAATATTTTGAACCTAGTATTCCAAAATACAAAATACATTAGTACCTAGTATTCCATTTTTTTATATAATGCAAAATACTTTTGAACCTAGTATTCCATTTTATATAATGCAAAAATACTTTTGAACCTAGTATTCCATTTTATATAATGCAAAATACTTTTTGAACCTAGTATTCCATTTTATATAATGCAAAATACTTTTGAACCTAGTATTCCATTTTATATAATGCAAAATACTTTTGAACCTAGTATTCCATTTTATATAATGCAAAATACTTTTGAACCTAGTATTCCATTTTATATAATGCAAAAATACATTTTTATATAACCTAGTATTCCATTTTATATAATGCAAAATACTACTTTTGAACCTAGTATTCCATTTTATATAATGCAAAATACTTTTGAACCTAGTATTCCATTTTATATAATGCCAAAATACTTTTGAACCTAGTATTCCATTTTATATAATGCCAAAATATTTTGAACCTAGTATTCCATTTTATATAATGCAAAATACATTTGAACCTAGTATTCCATTTTATGTAATGCAAAATACTTTTGAGCCTAGTATTCCATTTTATATAATGCAAAATACTTTTGAACCTAGTATTCCATTTTATATAATGCAAAATACTTTTGAACCTAGTATTCCATTTTATATAATGCCAAAATACTTTTGAACCTAGTATTCCATTTTATATAATGCAAAATACATTTTTGAACCTAGTATTCCATTTTATATAATGCAAAATATAATGCTTTTGAACCTAGTATTCCATTTTATATAATAAAATGCAAAATACTTTTTATATAAACCTAGTATTCCATTTTATATAATGCCAAAATATTTTGAACCTAGTATTCCATTTTATATAATGCAAAATACTTTTGAAACTAGTATTCCATTTTATGTAATGCAAAATATTTTTGAGCCTAGTATTCCATTTTATATAATGCAAAATACTTTTGAACCTAGTATTCCATTTTATATAATGCAAAATACTTTTGAACCTAGTATTCCATTTTATATAATGCAAAATATATTCTTTTATAAATGCCTAATATTCCATTTTATATAATGCAAAATACTTTTGAACCTAGTATTCCATTTTATATAATGCCAAAATACTTTTGAACCTAGTATTCCATTTTATATAATGCAAAATACATTTTGAACCTAGTATTCCATTTTATATAATGCAAAATACTTTTGAACCTAGTATTCCATTTTATATAATGCAAAATACATTTGAACCTAGTATTCCATTTTATATAATGCAAAATACTTTTGAACCTAGTATTCCATTTTATATAATGCAAAATACTTTTTGACCCTAGTATTCCATTTTATATAATGCAAAATACTTTTTGAACCTAGTATTCCATTTTATATAATGCAAAATACTTTTTGAACCTAGTATTCCATTTTATATAATGCAAAATACTTTTGAACCTAGTATTCCATTTTATATAATGCAAAATACTTTTGAACCTAGTATTCCATTTTATATAATGCAAAATACTTTGAACCTAGTATTCCATTTTATATAATGCAAAATACTTTTGAACCTAGTATTCCATTTTATATAATGCAAAAATACTTTTGAACCTAGTATTCCATTTTATATAATGCAAAATACTTTTGAACCTAGTATTCCATTTTATATAATGCAAAATACTTTTGAACCTAGTATTCCATTTTATATAATGCAAAATACTTTTGAACCTAGTATTCCATTTTTATATAATGCAAAATACTTTTGAACCTAGTATTCCATTTTATATAATGCAAAATACATTTTGAACCTAGTATTCCATTTTATATAATGCCAAAATACATTTGAAAATACTAGTATTCCATTTATATAATGCAAAATACTTTTGAACCTAGTATTCCATTTTATATAATGCAAAATACTTTTGAACCTAGTATTCCATTTTATATAATGCCAAAATACTTTTTTTGACCTAGTATTCCATTTTATATAATGCAAAATACTTTTGAACCTAGTATTCCATTTTATAAAATAACCTAGTATTCCAAAATACAAAATTTTGAACCTAGTATTCCATTTTATATAATGCAAAATACTTTTGAACCTAGTATTCCATTTTATATAATGCAAAAATACTTTTGAACCTAGTATTCCATTTTATATAATGCCAAAATACTTTTGAACCTAGTATTCCATTTTATATAATGCAAAATACTTTTGAACCTAGTATTCATTTTTATATAATGCAAAATACTTTTGAACCTAGTATTCCATTTTATATAATGCAAAATACTTTTGAACCTAGTATTCCATTTTATATAATGCAAAATACTTTTGAACCTAGTATTCCATTTTATATAATGCAAAATACTTTTTGAACCTAGTATTCCATTTTATATAATGCAAAATACTTTTGAACCTAGTATTCCATTTTATATAATGCAAAATACTTTTGAACCTAGTATTCCATTTTATATAATGCAAAATACTTTTGAACCTAGTATTCCATTTTATATAATGCAAAATACTTTTGAACCTAGTATTCCATTTTATATAATGCAAAATACTTTTGAACCTAGTATTCCATTTTATATAATGCAAAATACATTTGAACCTAGTATTCCATTTTATATAATGCAAAATACTTTTGAACCTAGTATTCCATTTTATATAATGCAAAATACTTTTGAACCTAGTATTCCATTTTATATAATGCAAAATACTTTTGAACCTAGTATTCCATTTTATATAATGCCTACTTTTGAACCTAGTATTCCATTTTATATAATGCAAAATACATTTGAACCTAGTATTCCATTTTATATAATGCAAAATACTTTTGAACCTAGTATTCCATTTTATATAATGCAAAATACTTTTTGAACCTAGTATTCCATTTTATATAATGCAAAATACTTTTGAACCTAGTATTCCATTTTATATAATGCAAAATACTTTTTTGAACCTAGTATTCCATTTTATATAATGCAAAAATACTTTTGAACCTAGTATTCCATTTTATATAATGCAAAATACTTTTGAAAATAGTATTCCATTTTATATAATGCCAAAATACTTTTGAACCTAGTATTCCATTTTATATAATGCAAAATACATTTGAACCTAGTATTCCATTTTATATAATGCAAAAATACTTTTGAACCTAGTATTCCATTTTATATAATGCAAAATACATTTTGAACCTAGTATTCCATTTTATATAATGCAAAATACATTTTGAACCTAGTATTCCATTTTATATAATGCAAAAATACTTTTGAACCTAGTATTCCATTTTATATAATGCAAAATACTTTTGAACCTAGTATTCCATTTTATATAATGCAAAATACTTTTTGAACCTAGTATTCCATTTTATATAATGCCAAAATACTTTTGAACCTAGTATTCCATTTTATATAATGCAAAATACTTTTTGAACCTAGTATTCCATTTATATAATGCCAAAATACTTTTGAACCTAGTATTCCATTTTATATAATGCAAAATACTTTTGAACCTAGTATTCCATTTTATATAATGCAAAATACTTTGAACCTAGTATTCCATTTTATATAATGCAAAATACTTTTGAACCTAGTATTCCATTTTATATAATGCAAAATACTTTTGAACCTAGTATTCCATTTTATATAATGCAAAATACTTTGAACCTAGTATTCCATTTTATATAATGCAAAATACATTTGAACCTAGTATTCCATTTTATATAATGCCAAAATACTTTTTGAACCTAGTATTCCATTTTATATAATGCAAAATACATTGAACCTAGTATTCCATTTTATATAATGCAAAAATACTTTTGAACCTAGTATTCCATTTTATATAATGCAAAATACTTTTGAACCTAGTATTCCATTTTATATAATGCAAAATACATTTGAACCTAGTATTCCATTTTATATAATGCAAAATACTTTTGAACCTAGTATTCCATTTTATATAATGCAAAATACTTTTTGAACCTAGTATTCCATTTTATATAATGCAAAATACATTTGAACCTAGTATTCCATTTTATATAATGCAAAATACATTTGAACCTAGTATTCCATTTTATATAATGCCAAAATACTTTTGAGCCTAGTATTCCATTTTATATAATGCCAAAATACTTTTGAACCTAGTATTCCATTTTATATAATGCAAAAATACTTTTAACCTAGTATTCCATTTTATATAATGCAAAAATACTTTGAACCTAGTATTCCATTTTATATAATGCAAAATACTTTTGAACCTAGTATTCCATTTTATATAATGCCAAAATACATTTGAACCTAGTATTCCATTTTATATAATGCAAAATATTTTTGAACCTAGTATTCCATTTTATATAATGCAAAATACATTTGAACCTAGTATTCCATTTTATATAATGCAAAATACTTTTGAACCTAGTATTCCATTTTATATAATGCAAAATACATTTTGAACCTAGTATTCCATTTTATATAATGCAAAATACTTTTGAACCTAGTATTCCATTTTATATAATGCAAAAATACTTTTGAACCTAGTATTCCATTTTATATAATGCAAAATACTTTTGAACCTAGTATTCCATTTTATATAATGCAAAATACATTTGAACCTAGTATTCCATTTTATATAATGCAAAATACTTTTTGAAACCTAGTATTCCATTTTATATAATGCAAAATACTTTTGAACCTAGTATTCCATTTTATATAATGCAAAATACTTTTGAACCTAGTATTCCATTTTATATAATGCAAAATACTTTTGAACCTAGTATTCCATTTTATATAATGCAAAATACTTTTGAACCTAGTATTCCATTTTATATAATGCAAAATACTTTTGAACCTAGTATTCCATTTTATATAATGCAAAATACTTTTGAACCTAGTATTCCATTTTATATAATGCAAAATACTTTTGAACCTAGTATTCCATTTTATATAATGCAAAATTTGAACCTAGTATTCCATTTTATATAATGCCAAAATACTTTTGAACCTAGTATTCCATTTTATATAATGCAAAATACTTTTTTGAACCTAGTATTCCATTTATATAATGCAAAATACTTTTTTGAACCTAGTATTCCATTTTTATATAATGCCAAAATACATTTGAACCTAGTATTCCATTTTATATAATGCAAAATACTTTTGAACCTAGTATTCCATTTTATATAATGCAAAATACTTTTGAACCTAGTATTCCATTTTATATAATGCAAAATACTTTTGAACCTAGTATTCCATTTTATATAATGCAAAAATTTGAACCTTTGATTCCATTTTATATAATGCCTAGAACCTATTATTCCATTTTATATAATGCAAAATACTTTTGAACCTAGTATTCCATTTTATATAATGCAAAATACTTTTGAAACCTAGTATTCCATTTTATATAATGCAAAAATACATTTGAACCTAGTATTCCATTTTATATAATGCAAAATACTTTTGAACCTAGTATTCCATTTTATATAATGCAAAAATACTTTTTGAACCTAGTATTCCATTTTATATAATGCAAAATACTTTTGAACCTAGTATTCCATTTTATATAATGCAAAATACTTTTTGAACCTAGTATTCCATTTTATATAATGCAAAATACTTTTGAACCTAGTATTCCATTTTATATAATGCAAAATACTTTTGAACCTAGTATTCCATTTTATATAATGCAAAATACTTTTGAACCTAGTATTCCATTTATATAATGCCAAAATACTTTTTGAACCTAGTATTCCATTTTATATAATGCAAAAATACTTTTGAACCTAGTATTCCATTTTATATAATGCAAAATACTTTTGAACCTAGTATTCCATTTTATATAATGCCAAAAATACTTTTGAACCTAGTATTCCATTTTATATAATGCAAAATACTTTTGAACCTAGTATTCCATTTTATATAATGCAAAATACTTTTGAACCTAGTATTCCATTTTATAAATGCAAAAATACTTTTGAACCTAGTATTCCATTTTATATAATGCAAAATACTTTTTGAACCTAGTATTCCATTTTATA
Source organism: Acanthosepion pharaonis (assembly GCA_903632075.3). Taxonomy (NCBI): domain Eukaryota; kingdom Metazoa; phylum Mollusca; class Cephalopoda; order Sepiida; family Sepiidae; genus Acanthosepion; species Acanthosepion pharaonis. The sequence continues at coordinate 2,260,701 of CAHIKZ030004360.1, read as the reverse complement.
TAATGCAAAATACAAAACTATTTTTATATAATGAAAAATACCTAGTATTCCATTTTATATAATGCAAAATACTTTTGAACCTAGTTTATTCCATTTTTATATAATGCAAAATACTTTTTGAACCTAGTATTCCATTTTATATAATGCAAAATACTTTTGAACCTAGTATTCCATTTTATATAATGCAAAATACTTTTGAACCTAGTATTCCATTTTATATAATGCAAAAATACTTTTTGAACCTAGTATTCCATTTTATATAATGCAAAATACTTTTGAACCTAGTATTCCATTTTATATAATGCAAAATACTTTTGAACCTAGTATTCCATTTTATATAATGCCAAAATACTTTTTTGAACCTAGTATTCCATTTTATATAATGCAAAAATACTTTTGAACCTAGTATTCCATTTTATATAATGCAAAATACTTTTGAACCTAGTATTCCATTTTATATAATGCAAAATACTTTTGAACCTAGTATTCCATTTTATATAATGCAAAATACTTTTGAACCTAGTATTCCATTTTATATAATGCAAAAATACATTTGAACCTAGTATTCCATTTATATAATGCAAAATACTTTTGAACCTAGTATTCCATTTTATATAATGCAAAATACTTTTGAACCTAGTATTCCATTTTATATAATGCAAAATACTTTTGAACCTAGTATTCCATTTTATATAATGCAAAAATACTTTTGAACCTAGTATTCCATTTTATATAATGCCAAAATACTTTTGAACCTAGTATTCCATTTTATATAATGCAAAATACTTTTTGAACCTAGTATTCCATTTTATATAATGCAAAATACTTTTGAACCTAGTATTCCATTTTATATAATGCAAAATACTTTTGAACCTAGTATTCCATTTTATATAATGCAAAAATACTTTTGAACCTAGTATTCCATTTTATATAATGCAAAATACTTTTGAACCTAGTATTCCATTTTATATAATGAACCTAAAATTTTACTTTTGAAAATAGTATTCCATTTTATATAATGCCAAAATACTTTTGAACCTAGTATTCCATTTTATATAATGCAAAATACTTTTTGAACCTAGTATTCCATTTTATATAATGCAAAATACTTTTGAACCTAGTATTCCATTTTATATAATGCAAAATACTTTTGAACCTAGTATTCCATTTTATATAATGCAAAATACTTTTGAACCTAGTATTCCATTTTATATAATGCAAAATACTTTTGAACCTAGTATTCCATTTTATATAATGCAAAATACTTTTGAACCTAGTATTCCATTTTATATAATGCAAAATACATTTTGAACCTAGTATTCCATTTTATATAATGCAAAATACTTTTGAACCTAGTATTCCATTTTATATAATGCAAAATACTTTTGAACCTAGTATTCCATTTTATATAATGCAAAATACTTTTGAACCTAGTATTCCATTTTATATAATGCAAAATACTTTTTGAACCTAGTATTCCATTTTATATAATGCAAAATACTTTTGAACCTAGTATTCCATTTTATATAATGCAAAAATACTTTTTGAACCTAGTATTCCATTTTATATAATGCAAAATACTTTTGAACCTAGTATTCCATTTTATATAATGCAAAATACATTTGAACCTAGTATTCCATTTTATATAATGCAAAATACTTTTGAACCTAGTATTCCATTTTATATAATGCAAAATACATTTGAACCTAGTATTCCATTTTATATAATGCAAAATACTTTTGAACCTAGTATTCCATTTTATATAATGCAAAATACTTTTGAACCTAGTATTCCATTTTATATAATGCCAAAATACTTTTGACCTTATTCCATTTTATAATGCCAAAATACTTTTGAACCTAGTATTCCATTTTATATAATGCAAAATACTTTTGAACCTAGTATTCCATTTTATATAATGCAAAATACATTTGAACCTAGTATTCCATTTTATATAATGCAAAATACCATTTTGAACCTAGTATTCCATTTTATATAATGCAAAAATACTTTTTGAACCTAGTATTCCATTTTATATAATGCAAAATACTTTTGAACCTAGTATTCCATTTTATAAATGCAAAATACTTTTGAACCTAGTATTCCATTTTATATAATGCAAAATACTTTTGAACCTAGTATTCCATTTTATATAATGCAAAATACTTTTGAACCTAGTATTCCATTTTATATAATGCAAAAATACATTTGAACCTAGTATTCCATTTTATATAATGCAAAATACTTTTAACCTAGTATTCCATTTTATATAATGCCAAAATACTTTTGAACCTAGTATTCCATTTTATATAATGCAAAATACTTTTGAACCTAGTATTCCATTTTATATAATGCCAAAATACTTTTGAACCTAGTATTCCATTTTATATAATGCAAAATACTTTTTGAACCTAGTATTCCATTTTATATAATGCAAAATACTTTTGAACCTAGTATTCCATTTTATATAATGCAAAATACATTTTGAACCTAGTATTCCATTTTATATAATGCAAAATACTTTTTTGAACCTAGTATTCCATTTTATATAATGCCAAAATACTTTTGAACCTAGTATTCCATTTTATATAATGCAAAATACTTTTGAACCTAGTATTCCATTTTATATAATGCCAAATACTTTTGAACCTAGTATTCCATTTTCTTTTTTATAACCTAGTATTCCATTTTATATAATAATGCAAAAAATACTTTTGAACCTAGTATTCCATTTTATATAATTCCATTTTATAAAATACTTTTGAACCTAGTATTCCATTTTATATAATGCAAAATACATTTTGAACCTAGTATTCCATTTTATATAATGCAAAATACTTTTGAACCTAGTATTCCATTTTATATAATGCCAAAATACTTTTTGAACCTAGTATTCCATTTTATATAATGCAAAATACTTTTTGACCCTAGTATTCCATTTTATATAATGCAAAATACCCTAGTATTCCATTTTATATAATGCAAAATACTTTTTGAACCTAGTATTCCATTTTATATAATGCAAAATACTTTTGAACCTAGTATTCCATTTTATATAATGCAAAATACTTTTGAACCTAGTATTCCATTTTATATAATGCAAAATACATTTGAACCTAGTATTCCATTTTATATAATGCAAAATACATTTTGACCCTTTAGTATTCCATTTTATATAATGCAAAATACTTTTGAACCTAGTATTCCATTTTATATAATGCAAAATACTTTTTGAACCTAGTATTCCATTTTATATAATGCAAAATACTTTTGAACCTAGTATTCCATTTTATATAATGCAAAATACTTTTGAACCTAGTATTCCATTTTATATAATGCAAAATACTTTTGAACCTAGTATTCCATTTTATATAATGCAAAATACTTTTGAACCTAGTATTCCATTTTATAAAATACCAAAATACTTTTATAACCTAAATTTTCTATTTTTTATATAATGCAAAAATACTTTTGAACCTAGTATTCCATTTTATATAATGCAAAATACTTTTGAACCTAGTATTCCATTTTATATAATGCAAAATACTTTTGAACCTAGTATTCCATTTTATATAATGCAAAATACTTTTGAACCTAGTATTCCATTTTATATAATGCAAAATAGTATTCCATTTTATATAATGCCAAAATACTTTTGAACCTAGTATTCCATTTTAACCTAATACTTTTGAACCTAGTATTCCATTTTATATAATGCAAAATACTTTTGAACCTAGTATTCCATTTTATATAATGCCAAAATACTTTTGAACCTAGTATTCCATTTTATATAATGCAAAATACTTTTGAACCTAGTATTCCATTTTATATAATGCAAAATACTTTTGAACCTAGTATTCCATTTTATATAATGCAAATACATTTTTGAACCTAGTATTCCATTTTATATAAAGCAAAATACATTTGAACCTAGTATTCCATTTTATATAATGCCAAAATACTTTTGAACCTAGTATTCCATTTTATATAATGCAAAATACTTTTTTTGAACCTAGTATTCCATTTTATATAATGCAAAAACATTTTTGAACCTAGTATTCCATTTTATATAATGCAAAATACTTTTGAACCTAGTATTCCATTTTATATAATGCAAAATACTTTTGAACCTAGTATTCCATTTTATATAATGCAAAATATTTTTGAACCTAGTATTCCATTTTATATAATGCAAAATACATTTGAACCTAGTATTCCATTTTATATAATGCAAAATACTTTTTGAACCTAGTATTCCATTTTATATAATGCCAAAATACTTTTGAACCTAGTATTCCATTTTATATAATGCCAAAATATTTTTGAGCCTAGTATTCCATTTTATATAATGCAAAATACTTTTGAACCTAGTATTCCATTTTATATAATGCAAAATACATTTGAACCTAGTATTCCATTTTATATAATGCAAAATACTTTTGAGCCTAGTATTCCATTTTATATAATGCAAAATACTTTTGAACCTAGTATTCCATTTTATATAATGCAAAATACTTTTGAACCTAGTATTCCATTTTATATAATGCAAAATACTTTTGAACCTAGTATTCCATTTTATATAATGCAAAATACATTGAACCTAGTATTCCATTTTATATAATGCAAAATACATTTTGAACCTAGTATTCCATTTTATATAATGCAAAATACATTTGAACCTAGTATTCCATTTTATATAATGCAAAATACTTTTTGAACCTAGTATTCCATTTTATATAATGCCAAAATACTTTTGAACCTAGTATTCCATTTTATATAATGCAAAAATTTTGAACCTAGTATTCCATTTTATATAATGCAAAATACATTTTGAACCTAGTATTCCATTTTATATAATGCAAAATAATTTTGAACCTAGTATTCCATTTTATATAATGCAAAAATACTTTTGAACCTAGTATTCTATTTTATATAATGCAAAATACATTTGAACCTAGTATTCCATTTTATATAATGCAAAATACATTTGAACCTAGTATTCCATTTTATATAATGCAAAATACTTTTGAACCTAGTATTCCATTTTATATAATGCAAAATACTTTTGAACCTAGTATTCCATTTTATATAATGCCAAAATACTTTTGAACCTAGTATTCCATTTTATATAATGCAAAATACTTTTGAGCCTAGTATTCCATTTTATATAATGCAAAATACTTTTTGAACCTAGTATTCCATTTTATATAATGCAAAATAATTTTTTTGAACCTAGTATTCCATTTTATATAATGCAAAATACTTTTTGAACCTAGTATTCCTAGTATTTTTTTTTATAATGCAAAATATTTCCATTTTATATAATGCAAAATACCCTAGTATTCCATTTTATATAATGCAAAATACTTTTGAACCTAGTATTCCATTTTATATAATAATGCAAAATACTTTTTGAACCTAGTATTCCATTTTATATAATGCAAAATACTTTTGAACCTAGTATTCCATTTTATATAATGCCAAAATACTTTTGAACCTAGTATTCCATTTTATATAATGCAAAATACTTTTTTGAACCTAGTATTCCATTTTATATAATGCAAAAATATTTTGAACCTAGTATTCCATTTTATATAATGCAAAATACTTTTGAACCTAGTATTCCATTTTATATAATGCAAAAATACTTTTGAACCTAGTATTCCATTTTATATAATGCCAAAATACTTTTGAACCTAGTATTCCATTTTATATAATGCAAAAATACTTTTGAACCTAGTATTCCATTTTATATAATGCAAAATACTTTTGAACCTAGTATTCCATTTTTATATAATGCAAAATACATTTGAACCTAGTATTCCATTTTATATAATGCAAAATACATTTTTGAACCTAGTATTCCATTTTATATAATGCAAAATACTTTTGAACCTAGTATTCCATTTTATATAATGCAAAAATACTTTTGAACCTAGTATTCCATTTTATATAATGCAAAATACTTTTGAACCTAGTATTCCATTTTATATAATGCCAAAATACTTTTTTTTGAACCTAGTATTCCATTTTATATAATGCAAAATACTTTTGAAATATAATGCAAAATACTTTTGAACCTAGTATTCCATTTTATATAATGCAAAATTTTTTGAACCTAGTATTCCATTTTATATAATGCAAAATACTTTTGAACCTAGTATTCCATTTTAAAATATAATAGCCAAAATACAAAATACTTTTGAACCTAGTATTCCATTTTATATAATGCAAAATACTTTTGAACCTAGTATTCCATTTTATATAATGCAAAAATACTTTTGAACCTAGTATTCCATTTTATATAATGCAAAATACATTTTGAACCTAGTATTCCATTTATATAATGCAAAATACTTTTGAACCTAGTATTCCATTTTATATAATGCAAAATACTTTTGAACCTAGTATTCCATTTTATATAATGCAAAATACTTTTGAACCTAGTATTCCATTTTATATAATGCAAAATACTTTTGAACCTAGTATTCCATTTTATATAATGCAAAATACTTTTGAACCTAGTATTCCATTTTATATAATGCAAAAATACTTTTGAACCTAGTATTCCATTTTATATAATGCAAAATACACTTTTTAGAACCTATATATTCAAAAATATATAATGCAAAATAAAATTTTTTGAACTAGTATTCCATTTTATATAATGCAAAATACTTTTGAACCTAGTATTCCATTTTATATAATGCAAAATACTTTTGAACCTAGTATTCCATTTTATATTTTATATAATTTTATATAAAAAATACTTTTGAACCTAGTATTCCATTTTATATAATGCCAAAATATTCCATTTTTCCTAGTATTCCATTTTATATAATGCAAAATACATTTGAACCTAGTATTCCATTTTATATAATGCAAAATACTTTTGAACCTAGTATTCATTTTATATAATGCAAAAATACTTTTGAACCTAGTATTCCATTTTATATAATGCAAAATACTTTTGAACCTAGTATTCCATTTTATATAATGCAAAATACATTTTGAACCTAGTATTCCATTTTATATAATGCAAAATACTTTTGAACCTAGTATTCCATTTTATATAATGCAAAATACTTTTGAGCCTAGTATTCCATTTTATATAATGCAAAATACTTTTGAACCTAGTATTCCATTTTATATAATGCAAAATACTTTTGAACCTAGTATTCCATTTTATATAATGCCAAAATATTTTGAACCTAGTATTCCATTTTATATAATGCAAAATACTTTTGAACCTAGTATTCCATTTTATATAATAAATACTTTTGAACCTAGTATTCTAAATTTTATATAATGCAAAATACTTTTGAACCTAGTATTCCATTTTATATAATGCAAAATACTTTTGAACCTAGTATTCCATTTTATATAATGCAAAATACTTTTGAACCTAGTATTCCATTTTATATAATGCAAAAATACTTTTTTGAACCTAGTATTCCATTTTATATAATGCAAAATACTTTTTAGTATTCCATTTTATATAATGCCAAAATACTTTTGAACCTAGTATTCTATTTTATATAATGCAAAATACATTTGAACCTAGTATTCCATTTTATATAATGCAAAAATACTTTTGAACCTAGTATTCCATTTTATATAATGCAAAATACTTTTGAACCTAGTATTCCATTTTATATAATGCAAAATATTCTTTTGAACCTAGTATTCCATTTTATATAATGCAAAATACTTTTGAACCTAGTATTCCATTTTATATAATGCCAAAATACTTTTGAACCTAGTATTCCATTTTATATAATGCAAAATACTTTTGAACCTAGTATTCCATTTTATATAATGCAAAATACTTTTTTGAACCTAGTATTCCATTTTATATAATGCAAAAATACATTTGAACCTAGTATTCCATTTTATATAATGCAAAATATTTGAACCTAGTATTCCATTTTAAAATGCAAAATACTTTTGAACCTAGTATTCCATTTTATATAATGCAAAATACTTTTTGAACCTAGTATTCCATTTTATATAATGCAAAATACTTTTGAACCTAGTATTCCATTTTATATAATGCAAAATACTTTTGAACCTAGTATTCCATTTTATATAATGCCAAAATACTTTTGAACCTAGTATTCCATTTTATATAATGCAAAAATACTTTTGAACCTAGTATTCCATTTTATATAATGCAAAATACTTTTGAACCTAGTATTCCATTTTATATAATGCAAAATACTTTTGAACCTAGTATTCCATTTTATATAATGCAAAATACTTTTGAACCTAGTATTCCATTTTATATAATGCAAAAATACTTTAATAATGCCTAGTATTCCATTTTATATAATGCCAAAATACTTTTGAACCTAGTATTCCATTTTATATAATGCAAAATACTTTTGAACCTAGTATTCCATTTTATATAATGAAAATACTTTTGAACCTAGTATTCCATTTTATATAATGCCAAAATACTTTTGAACCTAGTATTCCATTTTATATAATGCAAAATACCATTTTATATAATGCAAAAGTATTCCATTTTATATAATGCAAAAATACTTTTGAACCTAGTATTCCATTTTATATAATGCAAAATACTTTTGAACCTAGTATTCCATTTTATATAATGCAAAATACTTTTGAACCTAGTATTCCATTTTATATAATGCCTAATATTTTTGAACCTAGTATTCCATTTTATATAATGCAAAATACATTTGAACCTAGTATTCCATTTTATATAATGCAAAATACATTTGAACCTAGTATTCCATTTTATATAATGCAAAATACTTTTGAACCTATATTCCATTTTATATAATGCAAAATACTTTTGAACCTAGTATTCCATTTTATATAATGCAAAATACTTTTGAACCTAGTATTCCATTTTATATAATGCCAAAATACTTTTGAACCTAGTATTCCATTTTATATAATGCAAAATACTTTTGAACCTAGTATTCCATTTTATATAATGCAAAATACTTTTGAACCTAGTATTCCATTTTATATAATGCAAAAATACTTTTTGAACCTAGTATTCCATTTTATATAATGCAAAATACTTTTGAACCTAGTATTCCATTTTATATAATGCAAAAATACTTTTGAACCTAGTATTCCATTTTATATAATGCAAAAATACTTTTGAACCTAGTATTCCATTTTATATAATGCAAAATACTTTTGAACCTAGTATTCCATTTTATATAATGCAAAAATACTTTTGAACCTAGTATTCCATTTTATATAATGCAAAATACTTTTGTAACCATTTTATAGTATATATTTTATAAATGCAAAATACTTTTGAACCTAGTATTCCATTTTATATAATGCAAAATACATTTGAACCTAGTATTCCATTTTATATAATGCAAAATACTTTTGAACTAGTATTCCATTTTATATAATGCAAAATACTTTTGAACCTAGTATTCCATTTTATATAATGCAAAATATATTCCATTTTATATAATGCAAAATAGTATTCCATTTTATATAATGCAAAAATACTTTTGAACCTAGTATTCCATTTTATATAATGCAAAATACTTTTGAACCTAGTATTCCATTTTATATAATGCAAAATACTTTTTGAACCTAGTATTCCATTTTATATAATGCAAAATACTTTTTGAAAAAGTATTCCATTTTATATAATGCAAAATACATTTGAACCTAGTATTCCATTTTATATAATGCAAAATACTTTTGAACCTAGTATTCCATTTTATATAATGCAAAATACTTTTGAACCTAGTATTCCATTTTATATTTTGTATTTTATATAATGCATATAATGCAAAATACTTTTGAACCTAGTATTCCATTTTATATAATGCAAAATACTTTTGAACCTAGTATTCCATTTTATATAATGCAAAATACTTTTGAACCTAGTATTCCATTTTATATAATGCAAAATACTTTTTGAACCTAGTATTCCATTTTATATAATGCAAAATACTTTTGAACCTAGTATTCCATTTTATATAATGCAAAATACTTTTGAACCTAGTATTCCATTTTATATAATGCAAAATACTTTTGAACCTAGTATTCCATTTTATATAATGCAAAATACTTTTGAACCTAGTATTCCATTTTATATAATGCAAAAATACATTTGAACCTAGTATTCCATTTTATATAATGCAAAAATACTTTTGAACCTAGTATTCCATTTTATATAATGCCAAAATACTTTTGAACCTAGTATTCCATTTTATATAATGCAAAAATACTTTTGAACCTAGTATTCCATTTTATATAATGCAAAATACATTTTTGAACCTAGTATTCCATTTTATATAATGCCAAAATACTTTTGAACCTAGTATTCCATTTTATATAATGCAAAAATACTTTTGAACCTAGTATTCCATTTTATATAATGCAAAATACTTTTGAACCTAGTATTCCATTTTATATAATGCCAAATATATTTTGAACCTAGTATTCCATTTTATATAATGCAAAATACTTTTGAACCTAGTATTCCATTTTATATAATGCAAAAATACTTTTTTGAACCTAGTATTCCATTTTATATAATGCAAAATACTTTTGAACCTAGTATTCCATTTTATATAATGCAAAATACTTTTGAACCTAGTATTCCATTTTTATATAATGCAAAATACTTTTGAACCTAGTATTCCATTTTATATAATGCCAAAATACTTTTGAACCTAGTATTCCATTTTATATAATAAAAATACTTTTGAACCTAATTCCATTTATATATAATGCAAAATACTTTTTTGAACCTAGTATTCCATTTTATATAATGCAAAATACATTTTGAACCTAGTATTCCATTTTATATAATGCAAAATACTTTTGAACCTAGTATTCCATTTTATATAATGCAAAATACTTTTGAGCCTAGTATTCCATTTTATATAATGCAAAATACTTTTGAACCTAGTATTCCATTTTATATAATGCAAAATACTTTTGAACCTAGTATTCCATTTTATATAATGCCAAAATACTTTTTTTGAACCTAGTATTCCATTTTATATAATGCAAAATACTTTTGAACCTAGTATTCCATTTTATATAATGCAAAATACTTTTGAACCTAGTATTCCATTTTATATAATGCCAAAATACTTTTGAACCTAGTATTCCATTTTATATAATGCCAAAATACTTTTGAACCTAGTATTCCATTTTATATAATGCAAAATACTTTTGAACCTAGTATTCCATTTTATATAATGCCAAAATACTTTTGAACCTAGTATTCCATTTTATATAATGCAAAATACTTTTGAGCCTAGTATTCCATTTTATATAATGTAAAATACTTTTTGAACCTAGTATTCCATTTTATATAATGCAAAATACATTTGAACCTAGTATTCCATTTTATATAATGCAAAATATTTATATTGAAAATACCTAGTATTCCATTTTATATAATGCAAAATACTTTTGAGCAAAATATAATGCTTTTTGAACCTAGTATTCCATTTTATATAATGCAAAATACTTTTGAACCTAGTATTCCATTTTATATAATGCAAAATACTTTTGAACCTAGTATTCCATTTTATATAATGCAAAATACAAAAAATACTTTTATATAATGAAAATACCTAGTATTCCATTTTATATAATGCAAAATACATTTGAACCTAGTATTCCATTTTATATAATGCAAAATACATTTGAACCTAGTATTCCATTTTATATAATGCAAAATACATTTGAACCTAGTATTCCATTTTATATAATGCAAAATACTTTTGAACCTAGTATTCCATTTTATATAATGCAAAATACTTTTGAACCTAGTATTCCATTTTATATAATGCAAAAATACTTTTGAACATAGTATTCCATTTTATATAATGCCAAAATACTTTTGAACCTAGTTTTTATATAATAATAGTATTCCATTTTATATAATGCAAAATACATTTGAACCTAGTATTCCATTTTATATAATGCAAAATACTTTTGAACCTAGTATTCCATTTTATATAATGCAAAAATACTTTTTGAACCTAGTATTCCATTTTATATAATGCAAAATACATTTGAACCTAGTATTCCATTTTATATAATGCAAAATACTTTTGAACCTAGTATTCCATTTTATATAATGCAAAATACTTTTGAACCTAGTATTCCATTTTATATAATGCAAAATATAATTTTTTGAACCTAGTATTCCATTTTATATAATGCCAAAATACTTTTGAACCTAGTATTCCATTTTATATAATGCAAAATACTTTTGAACCTAGTATTCCATTTTATATAATGCAAAAATTTTTTTTTAACCTAGTATTCCATTTTTATATAATGCCTAAAATATATAATTACATTTGAACCTAGTATTCCATTTTATATAAAAATGCAAAATACTTTTGAACCTAGTATTCCATTTTATATAATGCAAAATACTTTTTGAACCTAGTATTCCATTTTATATAATGCCAAAATACTTTTGAACCTAGTATTCCATTTTATATAATGCAAAATACTTTTGAACCTAGTATTCCATTTTATATAATGCCAAAATATTTTTTTAACCTAGTATTCCATTTTATATAATGCAAAATACTTTTGAACCTAGTATTCCATTTTATATAATGCAAAATACATTTGAACCTAGTATTCCATTTTATATAATGCAAAATACTTTTGAACCTAGTATTCCATTTTATATAATGCAAAATACTTTTGAACCTAGTATTCCATTTTATATAATGCAAAATACTTTTTTATAACCTAGTATTCCATTTTATATAATGCCAAAATACTTTTGAACCTAGTATTCCATTTTATATAATGCAAAATACTTTTTTCTATTTTTAACCTAGTATTCCATTTTATATAATGCAAAATACTTTTGAACCTAGTATTCCATTTTATATAATGCAAAAATACTTTTTGAACCTAGTATTCCATTTTATATAATGCAAAATACATTTTGAACCTAGTATTCCATTTTATATAATGCAAAATACATTTGAACCTAGTATTCCATTTTATATAATGCAAAATACTTTTGAACTTAGTATTCCATTTTATATAATGCAAAATACTTTTGAACCTAGTATTCCATTTTATATAATGCAAAATACTTTTTGAACCTAGTATTCCATTTTATATAATGCAAAATACTTTTGAACCTAGTATTCCATTTTATATAATGCAAAATACTTTTGAACCTAGTATTCCATTTTATATAATGCAAAATACTTTTGAACCTAGTATTCCATTTTATATAATGCAAAATACATTTGAACCTAGTATTCCATTTTATATAATGCAAAATACATTTGAACCTATTATTCCATTTTATATAATGCAAAATACTTTTGAGCCTAGTATTCCATTTTATATAATGCAAAATACTTTTGAACCTAGTATTCCATTTTATATAATGCCAAAATACTTTTGAACCTAGTATTCCATTTTATATAATGCAAAATACATTTGAACCTAGTATTCCATTTTATATAATGCAAAATACTTTTGAACCTAGTATTCCATTTTATATAATGCAAAATACTTTTGAACCTAGTATTCCATTTTATATAATGCCAAAATACTTTTGAACCTAGTATTCCATTTTATATAATGCCAAAATACTTTTGAACCTAGTATTCCATTTTATATAATGCAAAATACTTTTGAGCCTAGTATTCCATTTTATATAATGCAAAATACTTTTGAACCTAGTATTCCATTTTATATAATGCAAAATACTTTTTGAACCTAGTATTCCATTTTATATAATGCAAAATACTTTTTGAACCTAGTATTCCATTTTATATAATGCAAAATACTTTTGAACCTAGTATTCCATTTTATATAATGCAAAATACTTTTGAACCTAGTATTCCATTTTATATAATGCAAAATACTTTTGAACCTAGTATTCCATTTTATATAATGCAAAAATACTTTTGAACCTAGTATTCCATTTTATATAATGCAAAATACTTTTTGAACCTAGTATTTTTTGACATTTTTTTATATAATGCAAAATACTTTTTTGAACCTAGTATTCCATTTTATATAATGCAAAATACTTTTTGAACCTAGTATTCCATTTTATATAATGCCAAAATACTTTTGAACCTAGTATTCCATTTTATATAATGCAAAATACTTTTGAACCTAGTATTCCATTTTATATAATGCAAAATACTTTTGAACCTAGTATTCCATTTTATATAATGCAAAATACTTTTGAACCTAGTATTCCATTTTATATAATATAATGCAAAATACTTCTGAACCTAGTATTCCATTTTATATAATGCCAAAATACTTTTGAACCTAGTATTCCATTTTATATAATGCCAAAATACTTTTGAACCTAGTATTCCATTTTATATAATGCAAAATACTTTTGAACCTAGTATTCCATTTTATATAATGCAAAATACTTTTGAGCCTAGTATTCCATTTTATATAATGCAAAATACATTTGAACCTAGTATTCCATTTTATATAATGCAAAATACATTTGAACCTAGTATTCCATTTTATATAATGCAAAATACTTTTGAGCCTAGTATTCCATTTTATATAATGCAAAATACTTTTGAACCTAGTATTCCATTTTATATAATGCAAAATAATTTTGAACCTAGTATTCCATTTTATATAATGCCAAAATACTTTTGAACCTAGTATTCTATTTTATATAATGCAAAATACAATTGAACCTAGTATTCCATTTTATATAATGCAAAATACATTTGAACCTAGTATTCCATTTTATATAATGCAAAATACTTTTGAACCTAGTATTCCATTTTATATAATGCAAAATACTTTTGAACCTAGTATTCCATTTATATAATGCCAAATAAAACCTAGTATTCCATTTGAACCTAGTATTCCATTTTATATAATGCAAAAATACATTTTGAACCTAGTATTCCATTTTATATAATGCAAAATACATTTTGAACCTAGTATTCCATTTTATATAATGCAAAATACTTTTTGAACCTAGTATTCCATTTTATATAATGCCAAAATACTTTTGAGCCTAGTATTCCATTTTATATAATGCAAAATACATTTGAACCTAGTATTCCATTTTATATAATGCAAAATACTTTTGAACCTAGTATTCCATTTTATATAATGCAAAATACTTTTGAACCTAGTATTCCATTTTATATAATGCAAAATACTTTTGAGCCTAGTATTCCATTTTATATAATGCCAAAATACATTTGAACCTAGTATTCCATTTTATATAATGCAAAATACATTTGAACCTAGTATTCCATTTTATATAATGCAAAATACTTTTGAACCTAGTATTCCATTTTATATAATGCAAAATACTTTTTGAACCTAGTATTCCATTTTATATAATGCAAAATACATTTGAACCTAGTATTCCATTTTTATATAATGCAAAATACTTTTGAACCTAGTATTCCATTTTATATAATGCAAAATACTTTTTGAACCTAGTATTCCATTTTATATAATGCAAAAATACTTTTGAACCTAGTATTCCATTTTATATAATGCAAAATACTTTTGAACCTAGTATTCCATTTTATATAATGCAAAATACATTTGAACCTAGTATTCCATTTTATATAATGCAAAAATACTTTTATACCTAGTATTCCATTTTATATAATGCAAAATACTTTTGAACCTAGTATTCCATTTTATATAATGCCAAAATACTTGAACCTAGTATTCCATTTTATATAATGCAAAAATACTTTTGAACCTAGTATTCCATTTTTATATAATGCAAAATACTTTTTGAACCTAGTATTCCATTTTATATAATGCAAAAATACTTTTGAACCTAGTATTCCATTTTATATAATGCAAAATACTTTTGAACCTAGTATTCCATTTTATATAATGCCAAAATACTTTTGAACCTAGTATTCCATTTTATATAATGCAAAATACTTTTGAACCTAAAGTATTCCATTTTATAATGCCAAAATACTTTTTGAACCTAGTATTCCATTTTATATAATGCAAAATACTTTTGAACCTAGTATTCCATTTTATATAATGCAAAATACATTTTGAACCTAGTATTCCATTTTAATAATACTACTTTTGAACCTAGTATTCCATTTTATATAATGCAAAAATACTTTTGAACCTAGTATTCCATTTGAATGCCAAAATACTTTTGAACCTAGTATTCCATTTTATATAATGCAAAAATACATTTGAACCTAGTATTCCATTTTATATAATGCCAAAATACTTTTGAACCTAGTATTCCATTTTATAAAATGCAAAAAGTATTCCATTTTATATAATGCAAAATACTTTTGAACCTAGTATTCCATTTTATATAATGCAAAATACTTTTTGAACCTAGTATTCCATTTATTTTATTTTGATAATTTTATATAATGCAAAATACTTTTGAACCTAGTATTCCATTTTATATAATGCAAAATACTTTTGAACCTAGTATTCCATTTTATATAATGCAAAATACATTTGAACCTAGTATTCCATTTTATATAATGCAAAATACTTTTGAACCTAGTATTCCATTTATATAATGCAAAATACTTTTTGAACCTAGTATTCCATTTTATATAATGCAAAATACTTTTGAACCTAGTATTCCATTTTATATAATGCAAATACATTTGAACCTAGTATTCCATTTTATATAATGCAAAATACATTTGAACCTAGTATTCCATTTTATATAATGCAAAAGTATTCCATTTTATATAATTTTTTTGAACCTAGTATTCCATTTTATATAATGCAAAAATACCATTTTACCTAGTATTCCATTTTATATAATGCAAAAAATACTTTTGACCTAGTATTCCATTTTATATAATGCAAAATACTTTTGAACCTAGTATTCCATTTTATATAATGCAAAATAATTTTGAACCTAGTATTCCATTTTATATAATGCCAAAATACTTTTGAACCTAGTATTCTATTTTATATAATGCAAAATACAATTGAACCTAGTATTCCATTTTATATAATGCAAAATACATTTGAACCTAGTATTCCATTTTATATAATGCCAAAATACTTTTGAGCCTAGTATTCCATTTTATATAATGCCAAAATACTTTTGAACCTAGTATTCCATTTTATATAATGCAAAATACTTTTGAACCTAGTATTCCATTTTATATAATGCCAAAATACTTTTGAACCTAGTATTCCATTTTATATAATGCAAAATACTTTTGAGCCTAGTATTCCATTTTATATAATGCAAAATACTTTTGAACCTAGTATTCCATTTTATATAATGCAAAATACTTTTGAACCTAGTATTCCATTTTATATAATGCAAAATACATTTTGAACCTAGTATTCCATTTTATATAATGAACTTTTGAGTATTATTCCATTTTATATAATGCCAAAATACTTTTGAACCTAGTATTCCATTTTATATAATGCCAAAATACTTTTGAACCTAGTATTCCATTTTATATAATGCAAAATACTTTTGAACCTAGTATTCCATTTTATATAATGCCAAAATACTTTTGAACCTAGTATTCCATTTTATATAATGCAAAAATACTTTTTGAACCTAGTATTCCATTTTATATAATGCAAAATACATTTGAACCTAGTATTCCATTTTATATAATGCAAAATACTTTTGAACCTAGTATTCCATTTTATATAATGCCAAAATACTTTTGAACCTAGTATTCCATTTTATATAATGCCAAAATACTTTTGAGCCTAGTATTCCATTTTATATAATGCAAAATACTTTTGAACCTAGTATTCCATTTTATATAATGCAAAATACTTTTGAACCTAGTATTCCATTTTATATAATGCCAAAATACTTTTTGAACCTAGTATTCCATTTTATATAATGCAAAATACATTTGAACCTAGTATTCCATTTTATATAATGCCAAAATACTTTTGAGCCTAGTATTCCATTTTATATAATGCCAAAATACATTTGAACCTAGTATTCCATTTTATATAATGCAAAATACTTTTGAACCTAGTATTCCATTTTATATAATGCCAAAATACTTTTGAACCTAGTATTCCATTTTATATAATGCAAAATACATTTGAACCTAGTATTCCATTTTATATAATGCAAAATACTTTTGAACCTAGTATTCCATTTTATATAATGCAAAAATACATTTGAACCTAGTATTCCATTTTATATAATGCAAAATACTTTTTGAGCCTAGTATTCCATTTATATAATGCCAAAATACTTTTGAACCTAGTATTCCATTTTATATAATGCAAAAATACTTTTGAACCTAGTATTCCATTTTTATATAATGCAAAATATTTTTGAACCTAGTATTCCATTTTATATAATGCAAAATACTTTTGAACCTAGTATTCCATTTTATATAATGCAAAATATAATTTTAGAACCTTTTATATATTCCATTTTATATAATTCCAAAATACAATTTTTGAACCTAGTATTCCATTTTATATAATGCAAAATACCTAGTTTTGATATAATGCTAGTATTCCATTTTATATAATTTTATATAATGCAAAAATACTTTTGAACCTAGTATTCCATTTTATATTCCCTAGTTTCCATTTTAATGCAAAATACATTTGAACCTAGTATTCCATTTTATATAATGCAAAATACATTTTGAACCTAGTATTCCATTTTATATAATGCCAAAAATATACTTTTTTAGTATTCCATTTTATATAATGCAAAATACTTTTGAACCTAGTATTCCATTTTATATAATGCAAAATACTTTTGAACCTAGTATTCCATTTTATATAATTTTGAAAATACTATTTTGAACCTAGTATTCCATTTTATATAATGCCAAAATACTTTTGAACCTAGTATTCCATTTTATATAATGCAAAATACAATTGAACCTAGTATTCCATTTTATATAATGAAAATACATTTTATAACCTAAAATATTCCTATTTATTTTTTATAAATGCAAAAATACAATTTGAACCTAGTATTCCATTTTATATAATGCAAAATACATTTGAACCTAGTATTCCATTTTATATAATGCAAAATACATTTGAACCTAGTATTCCATTTTATATAATGCAAAATACTTTTTGAACCTAGTATTCCATTTTATATAATGCAAAATACTTTTGAACCTAGTATTCCATTTTATATAATGCCAAAATATAATTTTTTGAACCTAGTATTCCATTTTATATAATGCAAAATACATTTGAACCTAGTATTCCATTTTATATAATGCAAAAATACTTTTTTTAGTATTCCATTTTATATAATGCAAAAAATTCCATTTTATATAATGCAAAATACATTTGAACCTAGTATTCCATTTTATATAATGCAAAATACATTTTGAACCTAGTATTCCATTTTATATAATGCCAAAATACTTTTGAACCTAGTATTCCATTTTATATAATGCAAAAATACTTTTGAACCTAGTATTCCATTTTATATAATGCCAAAATACTTTTATAACCTAGTATTCCATTTTATATAATGCAAAATACATTTTGAACCTAGTATTCCATTTTATATAATGCAAAATACTTTTGAACCTAGTATTCCATTTTATATAATGCCAAAATACTTTTGAACCTAGTATTCTATTTTATATAATGCAAAATACATTTGAACCTAGTATTCCATTTTATATAATGCAAAATACTTTTGAACCTAGTATTCCATTTATATAATGCAAAATACATTTGAACCTAGTATTCCATTTATATAATGCAAAATACTTTTGAACCTAGTATTCCATTTTATATAATCCATTTTAAATAATTTTTGAACCTAGTATTCCATTTTATATAATGAAAATAAAATAGTATTCCATTTTATATAATGCCTAAATATTCCATTTCCATTTATATAATGCCAAAATACTTTTGAACCTAGTATTCCATTTTATATAATGCAAAATACTTTTGAACCTAGTATTCCATTTTATATAATGCAAAATACCTTTTGAACCTAGTATTCCATTTTATATAATGCAAAATACATTTGAACCTAGTATTCCATTTTATATAATGCAAAATACTTTTGAACCTAGTATTCCATTTTATATAATGCAAAATACTTTTGAACCTAGTATTCCATTTTATATAATGCCATTTTATATAATGCAAAATACAATTTTGAACCTAGTATTCCATTTTATATAATGCAAAATACTTTTGAACCTAGTATTCCATTTATATAATGCAAAATACTTTTGAACCTAGTATTCCATTTTATATAATGCAAAATACTTTTGAACCTAGTATTCCATTTTATATAATGCAAAATACTTTTTGAACCTAGTATTCCATTTTATATAATGCAAAAATACTTTTGAACCTAGTATTCCATTTTATATAATGCAAAATACTTTTGAACCTAGTATTCCATTTTATATAATGCAAAATACTTTTGAACCTAGTATTCCATTTTATATAATGCAAAATACTTTTTGAACCTAGTATTCCATTTATATAATGCCAAAATACTTTTGAACCTAGTATTCCATTTTATATAATGCAAAATACTTTTTGAACCTAGTATTCCATTTATATAATGCCAAAATACTTTTTTGAGCCTAGTATTCCATTTTATATAATGCAAAATACTTTTGAACCTAGTATTCCATTTTATATAATGCAAAATACTTTTTTGAACCTAATTCCATTTATATAATGCAAAATACTTTTGAACCTAGTATTCCATTTATATAATGCAAAATACTTTTGAACCTAGTATTCCATTTTATATAATGCAAAAATACTTTTGAACCTAGTATTCCATTTTATATATAAAATACTTTTTGAACCTAAATTTTATATAATGCAAAATTTTTTGAACCTAGTATTCCATTTTATATAATGCCAAAATACTTTTGAACCTAGTATTCCATTTTATATAATGCAAAATACTTTTGAACCTAGTATTCCATTTTATATAATATAGTATTCATTTATATAATGCAAAATACTTTTGAACCTAGTATTCCATTTTATATAATGCAAAATACTTTTGAACCTAGTATTCCATTTATATAATGCAAAATACTTTTGAACCTAGTATTCCATTTTATATAATGCAAAATACTTTTGAACCTAGTATTCCATTTTATATAATGCAAAATACTTTTGAACCTAGTATTCCATTTTATATAATGCAAAATACTTTTTGAACCTAGTATTCCATTTTATATAATGCAAAATACTTTTTGAACCTAGTATTCCATTTTATATAATGCAAAATACTTTTGAACCTAGTATTCCATTTTATATAATGCAAAAATACTTTTTGACCTAGTATTCCATTTTATATAATGCAAAATACTTTTGAACCTAGTATTCCATTTTATATTTTATATGCAAAATACTTTTGAACCTAGCCTAGTATTCCATTTTATATAATGCAAAAATACTTTTGAACCTAGTATTCCATTTATATAATGCAAAATACTTTTCCATTTATATAATTCCATTTTTGAACCTATAATTTTATATAAAAATACTTTTGAACCTAGTATTCCATTTTATATAATGCAAAATACTTTTGAACCTAGTATTCCATTTATATAATGCAAAAATACTTTTGAACCTAGTATTCCATTTTATATAATGCCAAAATACTTTTGAACCTAGTATTCCATTTTATATAATGCCAAAATACTTTTGAACCTAGTATTCCATTTTATATAATGCCAAAAATACTTTTGAACCTAGTATTCCATTTTATATAATGCAAAATACTTTTGAACCTAGTATTCCATTTTATATAATGCCAAAATACTTTTGAACCTAGTATTTTATATAATGCCAAATTTTTGAACCTAGTATTCCATTTTATATAATGCCAAAATACTTTTGAACCTAGTATTCCATTTTATATAATGCAAAAATACTTTTGAGCCTAGTATTCCATTTTATATAATGCCAAAATACTTTTGAACCTAGTATTCCATTTTATATAATGCCAAAATACTTTTTGAACCTAGTATTCCATTTTATATAATGCAAAATACTTTTTGAACCTAGTATTCCATTTTATATAATGCCATTTTGAATAGTATTCCATTTTATATAATTACTTTTTGAACCTAGTATTCCATTTTTATATAATGCCAAAATACTTTTGAACCTAGTATTCCATTTATATAATAAAATGAGCCTAAAATAATTTTTGAACCTAGTATTCCATTTTATATAATGCCAAAATACTTTTGAACCTAGTATTCCATTTTATATAATGCCAAAATACTTTTGAGCCTAGTATTCCATTTTATATAATGCAAAATACTTTTGAGCCTAGTATTCCATTTTATATAATGCCAAAATACTTTTGAGCCTACTATTCCATTTTATATAATGCCAAAATACTTTTGAACCTAGTATTCCATTTTATATAATGCCAAAATACTTTTGAACCTAGTATTCCATTTTATATAATGCCAAAATACTTTTGAGCCTAGTATTCCATTTTATATAATGCCAAAATACTTTTGAACCTAGTATTCTATTTTATATAATGCCAAAATACTTTTGAACCTAGTATTCCATTTTATATAATGCCAAAATACTTTTGAGCCTAGTATTCCATTTTATATAATGCAAAATACTTTTGAACCTAGTATTCCATTTTATATAACGCCAAAGTACTTGTGGTATCTCAAATTGTAAAAGAAAAAATCTATTTCATTTGCTTTAAAATTTACTATATGACATGCCCGTTCAATCATGAATCTACACAATTTCATTCTATTTATAGCACTTAGTAAATTTTGCCTTTGAAGCATCTCTCCTAAACCCTGTTCCACCATCCATTTTGCCTTTTAGCATCTCTCCTAAACCCTGTTCCACCATCCATTCGCACAAGTAGGTTTTTCCTCTATCCCTCTTGCTTTCAATAGGTCCTGTCAGTGTCAAATTTTCCAAGCTCTCTTTCCTCATTATTTGCCCTAGAAATTTCAACACAGTTGTTATATAAGAATAAAGTGTTGCTGCCGACACTTGAGTTTGAACTTAGATTGCCAGTGAGCAAACATATGTGATCCCATTATTGAATTAAGTAGACCACGTAACCATAAAGGAATTGCATAAGTAGAAAATAGCATGACGTCTAAGTGATCAACATTTCTAGTCTATCCTCTATTACTATTTGGGTCACCATTTGTAGTCTATCCTCTATTACTATTTGGGTCACCAATTCTAGTCTATACTCTGTTACTATACAGATCATCATTTCTACTCTATCCTCTATTACTATATGGACCACTATTCTGTACTCTATACATTATACTATTTCTCTATTCAGATCACTATACAGTGGTTACTTGTTGAATGAGTATTATTGAGCAAGTACTATTAGTGCGAGTGCTATTTCAAGGCGTCTGACACCAGCATTATTCAACGGCGTACTATAGTTGTATCTGCGATTACAAAGGCTCTACTACAACGAGCATCACGAAAGTGACAATGAGTATTTGTTGGCATCACAAAAACAGTCTTCCTGATATTAAGTATAAGTGTCCTTTTTGTTTCCATTTGGTCTAAAACATTGTTCACATGTACAGTATTGTAGGATTATTATTATTATTATTATAAATTAATAAAAATAAAATATAAAATAATAATAATAATGAAAATTATAATTAAAAAAACAAAACAATAACATAAAACAATGTATAAGATGAATTAAATAAAAATTAAATATAATAAAATCTCTCCCAGCATGCAACAAAACTTGTTCCTGCCAGAAATATGGACATCTCCCCAAAACATGTTAAATTCAATCTTTTCAACATGAACCATGGTACAGGCAATACGTATCCAACTTCTCTCTGTGATATGGCTTGTAATACTATGGAGTAAATTCTCCCTTTTATCACATATACCATAAAACAATTGTAACCTAAAAAATACACACACCAATACAGATAAAAAATAAAAATTAATTGTATGAAATTAACATACAATTTGAAATGCTTTTCCTGTTGTGTACATTTTATTTCCTGTCAAATATGCTTTTATCTCAGTGAACCCAAGTCTAATTTCTGCTGCTATAAGTAAGTGACAACCTGTATAGTAGTCTCAGCATTCTTCTGTAGAACCATATTTCTGTTGTCTCAAGTCATTTTTTCATCTGTAAAGAGATTTTCCAACATTCACTGCCATATAGGAGGACTAACATTACTATTTACTCTTCTTTGTTTCTAATGAATTTTTCTGTTTCTTAATACTCTGCTTAGCTTATGGAAGGCACCTTTCACTATCCCAATACACCTTTGGATTTCAGTGTCACACTTTCTCTTCTCTGTTAAAACACATCCCAGATATTTAAAATGTTTTACTTGCTTGATTCTGGTATCCCTAATTTGTAATTTGCATTTTGGGCTTTTCCATTTTTTCTAACACCTATACATATTGTATTTTTGACATTGATGTCCTTTCTTCTTGTTTTCTTTCATTACCTTCAGTAGGCGTTTTTGTGCTCATAATCAGATTCACAAGTGTGTGTGTGTGTGCCTTGTCATATACATGAATATTTCATTTTCAATATCAACAATATATATCACATCCAGTTATGCTTTCGTGTATTGTGTAGAGTTTCTTTTAAGCCAGTCACAGGAGGTATCTTTTGTCTTTGCTCAAATCTTGCTTTCCTTCCACCTTTCCTAAAAGGTCACAAGGTACATGAAAACATGGACACAGATTCAAAAGCTCAGAGCAGAAATTTCCTGTTTTCTCCCTCTTCTCTACCTATCCCTAGCTCTTATGGATTTCTTTAATCTGGGTATTCGCTAAACTAGGATGTATTTCGATTGTATCAGGTGAAAGGTCAGATTTTGACAGGGAAATATCAAGCATTGTTTTCTCTGAACAAACAAAGATTCTTCTTAACAATTATCTTCATCTTTGTTGTTTTGAAATATTTGTAGCTGTAATTGGGGATTGAGTGGCAGCAAGTCTCATCGTTTCCCAGGTACATTCCTATCCTGAATATTCTTTTTCAATATCTACACTGTTATAATCACAAGCAACCCATAGACCAAGCATGTGAGCAAAGATGAGGTCTTAGAGAGGTTACAAACAAGGAGGAGTCTTATACCTAACATCAGAAAGAGGCAGCTGACGATTCTGGTACACATAATGAGGAAGGAGGGCCTGGAGAATCCAATACTCACAAGTCGAATAGAGGGAAAGAAAGACAAGGGAAAACAATGTGTGACATACCTAGGAGACTTAAGCAAGTGGATGACAGAACATGGTCTAGGGGAGGAAGCTGAGGGAAGGAACTTGTTGAGAGCTGCATGGGATAGAAGGAGGTGGAGAGCCATGATCGCCGACGTCCCGAAAGGACATGGCCCATAAAAGGAAAGAAAGGAAAGAAAGACAAGGGAATGACATAACTAGAAGACTTAAGCAAGTGGATGACAGAACGTGATCTGGGTAGAGGAAGCTGAGGATAGGAACTTGTTGAGAGCTGCAGGGATCGAAGGAGGTGGAGAGCCATGATCGCCTACATCCTGAAAGGACATGGCACATAAACGGAAAGAAGGGAAAGAGAAACAAGGGAATGACATAACTAGGAGACTTAAGCAAGTGGATGACAGAACGTGGTCTTGGGGAGAGGAAGCTGAGGGAAGGAACTTGTTGAGAGCTGCAAGGGATAGAAGGAGGTGGAGAGCCATGATCGCCTACATCCTGAAAGGACATGGCACATAAAAGGAAAGAAGGGAAAGATAAACAAGGGAATGACATACCTAGGAGACTTAAGCAAGTGGATGACAGAACGTGATCTGGGGAGAGGAAGCTGAGGGAAGGAACTTGTTGAGAGCTGCAAGGGATAGAAGGAGGTGGAGAGCCATGATCGCCTACATCCTGAAAGGACATGGCACATAAAAGGAAAGAAGGGAAAGAGAAACAAGGGAAAGCAATGCATGGCCTAGGAGACAAGCAAGTGGATGACAGAATGTGATCTGGGAGAAGGAACAAAGAGACAGAACTTATGGAGAGCTACAAGGGATAGGGGAAAGTGGAGGGCCATGATCGCCTACATGCTGAAGAGACACAGCGCATAAAATGAAAAAGTCTATGGTTTGCTAAAGTTATGGTGGTATTTTTAAAGGGAAGATTATTTTTATAAATTTGAAATGAAAACATTTTTTTGCAACCAGTTTGACTATATACCCAAAATATCTGTTTATATCTCTGAGATGAGGTATTATAATTACTTGCATTATTTATATTATTTGAACTGTTATCTTCATCTTCATTGCCATATTCACAACGTTTTGGTGGGTTGTACGCTCGCAAGGACACATGGCCTAGTGGATAACGACGTCGGTTAGATCCAATGACTAGACTCAAAGAGTTGTGAGTTCAATACCAGGCCAAAGCAGTGGTGAACCAAAATTTGGAGTGTTGAGCTAAAGGGAAATATCTGAGAAATCTGGAAGAGGCATGGCACGTGGAACTAGAATAATCTACCCCCATGGATGAAATGAAATAAAGGCTTTGGTTCAAAATTCCAATCACATGTTGTGAATATGACAATGAAAATGAGGATAACCATCTGAATAATGTAAATAATGCAAATATCCAAAACATATTAAAAAAAAAAAATTAATTTATATCTAAAATTCTAAACATCCCCTCTCCTCTATGTGCATGTGTAATTACATCAACATAAACATCACTTTAGTCTGATGAAATCCTACCCTAAAGAATGAAACGTCACACAAAAAATATCTTTTCTGCTTTTTATTATCTCTAAAAATGTTCTTGATATCTAAGAATTTACGTATCATTTTTCTATATTTTGCAATTTATTCAAGGTAATTATTATTATTCTATATTTATTTACTTGTCAAGTTTTTACACCAATTGTAACTTATGGTTTTTACTGGTGATCATGCAAGACATCAATACTCCAGCTTCATCTTCAGTTTTCTGACTTATTTCAGCAATATTGTCATCTAGTTTCATTTTACCTCAGATGACAAATTATTCTACTATTATTGTTGGGAAAGCAAAGATAAGTAATGCTTAGGAAATTTCTAAGAGATAGAAAGAGGTCAACACAGATTAAAGAACAGGCCAAAATAAATGATACAGTCATGATTAAGTAGTAAAAATGGTGGCATAAGTTACAGAAAGCAAGAAGAAAGGATAACAGATGGAGCAAGAGGTTGCTGATAGCAAATGCAGTAGAAGACACTAGACAGAAGATATAGAGGAGTTTACTGATAAGATATGCAAGATAACACAAATATGGTCATCATGAAAAATTTGGTAACGTCTAATGATGTGTATTCTTGTTGCTGTTGCTGTTATATCCCTTGAGCTAAGAATTAGTCAATGTTATTGAAAGGAAAGGAAAATGGGAAGTTGATAGAAATAAAGTAAATAAATAAGCAAAAAGGGTTGTCTTCATATATCAGCAATGAAAATGTCAAATAATCCTCTGCTCATTCTATTGTTAAACCCCCTGACCATCCATTTACATCAGTATCTTTATCACATACCACTTTCCCGTCCTCTTTTTGCTTAGCTCTTTCTGAACCTTTTCTGACTGAGAAGCAACCCTAATACCTGAACTTGTCTTCAGGTAATGATGGGGGTGAGATCCATTAATAGGAAATGACATAATCAATGGCAGGTGACATTGGGGAGTAAATTGTGTGCTTTTCACTAACATTTCCACATTGGTTACTGGTAATTCTCTTGTAGCTGGATGCTGAATTATCACAAGGTTCAATGCTGAATTATACTTGTTAGCACCAGTCAAGGCTGACAATGAGGGTGACAGCTTTTTACAATTATTCCTGCCTTGACAGGTAAAGTATTAGGTTTCTGTCTATATATCTGAGATGAGTTATTATGTACACTATTTACATTATTTGGACTATAGTCCACCATGTTTGTCACCATGTTTATTACAATGTTTCAGCTGTTGTACTCTCCGACCTTCTTCAGGTGGTTGGAATGTTGAACTAAACCTTTTATTTTGCTCACTGGGGTAGACTGTTCTAGTTCCACGTGCTATGTCTAACACATGGCGCAGTGGATAAAGGTGTTAGTTAGATCCAGTGACAGGACCCAAAGAGTGTGAGTTCAATATGTGGTTAAGGCATTAGAGAACTTTCAGAGGGGAATTAACAGGAGATAACTGATATCCATTAGACATGGCACATGGAAATAGAACAGTCTACCCCAGTGAGTGAAATAAAGGGTTCAGTTTGATATTCCCACCACCTGAAGAAGGCTGGAGCGTACAACAGCCAAAATGTTGTGATAAATATGGCGACAAAGATGAGGACAATAATGCGAATAATGTAAATAATGTACATAATACCTCATCTCAGAAATATAGACAGATACTGAAAGGCCGAAACATTGTTATAAATATGGAGACAAAGATGAGGACAATAGTCCGAATAATGTAAATAGTATACATAATACCTCATCTCAGAAATATATACAGATACTGAAGGGCTGAAACATTGTAATAAATATGGCAACAAAGATGAGGACAATAATGCGAATAATGTAAATAAAGTATTAGGTTGTTTAGAAAATAATATCTGAAATTAGAATCAAATTAATGTATTTAAACATTGTTTAAATCAGTCAAAATAAGAATGCTGAACTTTTCCACCATCTAGATACAAGGTTATTTATGCCTTTGCCCTAAAACTTCAAAGAAATCATTGAATGCAGTTTTGTGTTGTCAATTTTCTTGAGATGGTGTGATAGTGTTGAAATTCTGACGCCCATTATTTGAAATATTCCTCTGACATTTTCACATGGATTTTGTCCTACGAGTGTTTTTTTTAGATATTGATTGTTAATTGCAAATGGACATCCTTTACCACCTTGATCTCCAAGACTCATATCCCCACTGAGGAACTTCAGAAATCAATGCTGCACTGTCCAATCACAAGTGCATTCTTCACCCCATGCACTGTTAATGTTGGTAGAAGTTTGAGAAGAATTATGAACAAGCTTGAAGTCATGCAAGAAAAAGAAAATGCACCACTTTTTTTTTCATGTGCAAGATGAGGTGTATATGAATTTTTAAGTTAAATTCTGAAAGTGATTGATATAAAATTAACAAAGCGAACAGTTTAAAAATTAGCAATGTGTAAAGAGAACACCTTAATAGTTACCAATGTGTAAAGAGGACACTTTAATCATTTTTTTTTATCCTGTGACCCATAAGGTCGTAGGGGCACAATGTGTACTGTAGCCTCAGTAGAAGTGATATTTCTTGGGCAAGATAGCCTAATGGAGCCCAACCCTTTCCAGGCTAGCTTTGAATTCAGAGTTTTTACACCTACTAGACCAGTTGCCACTCAAGGCACTGTCCTGCTATTTACCCATAGCTGGGAGGA
Source organism: Acanthosepion pharaonis (assembly GCA_903632075.3). Classification (NCBI taxonomy): domain Eukaryota; kingdom Metazoa; phylum Mollusca; class Cephalopoda; order Sepiida; family Sepiidae; genus Acanthosepion; species Acanthosepion pharaonis. Next base: position 2,231,335 of record CAHIKZ030004360.1, on the reverse strand, counting down.
GGAGAAAAGGATTCATACCTTTCCCAAGTGTATTAGCATGTCAGTGAATGTAATGGAGCTGACTGGAATCCAAACTTGGCTCTCTGAATCTTCAATCTGAGCCGCTATCCATTACTCTACCATGTCTCCTATTTTAATCATTAGCAATTTGTAAAGGGGACACCTTAATCGTTAGCAATGTGTAAAGGGGACACCTTAATAATTAGTAATATGTAAAGGGGACACCTTAATCATCAGCAATGTGTAAAGGGGACACCTTAATAATTAGTAATATGTAAAGGGGACACCTTAATCATCAGCAATGTGTAAAGGGGACACCTTAATAATTAGTAATATGTAAAGGGGACACCTTAATCATCAGCAATGTGTAAAGGGGACACCTTAATAATTAGTAATATGTAAAAGGGACACCTTAATCATCAGCAATGTGTAAAGGGGACACCTTAATAATTAGTAATATGTAAAAGGGACACCTTAATCATCAGCAATGTGTAAAGGGGACACCTTAATCATCAGCAATGTGTAAAGAGGACACCTTAACCATTAGCAATGTGTAAAGAGGACACTTTAATCATGAAAGGGAATGGTGGATTCATGCTTTCACCAAGTTTATGAGTGAAACTAAGTTCTCAAAGCTGGAATTTGAACTTGGTTCACTGATACTATTTTCTATGCCAATACCTGTTACACACTTCTATTTAGCAAATATGAAAAGGAATGGTGGATTCATGCCTACCCCAAGATTATCAGTACTCTGTTGAGCTCTGAATAGAGACTGAAGAAACATGAAAGATGTTTTGTCTTTTTTGTTAGAGTTTGGTCACCAGGTTTGTTTGCGTATGGAAATCTCCAAGCATAAATGATAATGTCCTAAAACAAGGTTTGTAGATTAGTTGGATCGAAGTATTAATTTCATGATTTTGCAAGGAGTGACATGTTAAGGAATCGCATGGAGAAGGTCAATATTCCTTGACTGAAATGGTCCCTTGGATTGGATATGGACGTAAGTGGAAATAAGAATCTGCCAAGGCTACAGATTCTGGAATCGATAAAAACTGCATTTAAAAAGCTTCGCAAAAATAAATAAAATGACGTGAAGTAATAGGCAAACTGATATGGAAAGAAATGTTTGACAGAGGGAAAGGAAAAAAGAAAATATTCAGAGATCAATAATGCTAATGTGGATCATCTGAGTGAAAGAGAGAAAAGGGTGAAAGAGGGAAACAATGAAAGAGAGAAAAGAGAAATAGAGGGAAAGAGAGAGAAAAGAAAAATAAAGAGAAAGAGAGAGAAAAGAGAAATAAAGAGAAAGAGAGAGAAAGGTGAAAGAAGGAAACAGTGAAAGAGAGAAAAGAGAAATAGGGGTGAAAGAGAGAGAAAAGAGAAATAGAGGGAAAGAGAGAGAAAAGAGAAATAGAGTGAAAGAGAGAGAAAGGTGAAAGAAGGAAACAATGAAAGAGAGAAAAGAGAAATAGAGTGAAAGAGAGAGAAAAGAGAAATAGAGGGAAAGAGAGAGAAAAGAGAAATAGAGGGAAAGAGAGAGAAAGGTGAAAGAAGGAAACAATGAAAGAGAGAAAAGAGAAATAGAGGAAAGAGAGAGAGAAAAGAGGGAAATAGAGGGAAAGAGAGAGAAAAGAGAAAAGAGGGAAAGAGAGAGAAGAGAGGAAAAAAGAGAAAGAAAGAGAAACAATGAAAAGAGAAATAGAAAGAAAAGAGAGAGAAAAGAGAAATAGAGGGAAAGAGAGAGAGAAAGAGAAAGGAGGGAAAAGAGAGAGAAAGAGAAAGAAAAAACAATAAAGAGAGAAAAGAGAAAGAGAAAGAGAAAGAGAGAGAAAGAGAGAGAAAGAGAGAAAGAGAAATAGAGGGAAAGAGAGAGAAAGGTGAAAGAAGGAAACAATGAAAGAGAGAAAAGAGAAATAGAGTGAAAGAGAGAGAAAAGAGAAATAGAGGGAAAGAGAGAGAAAAGAGAAATAGAGGGAAAGAGAGAGAAAGGTGAAAGAAGGAAACAATGAAAGAGAGAAAAGAGAAATAGAGTGAAAGAGAGAGAAAAGAGAAATAGAGGGAAAGAGAGAGAAAAGAGAAATAGAGAAAGAGAGAGAAAGAAAAAGAAATAAAGAGAGAAAAAGAGAAATAGAGTGAAAGAGAGAGGAAATAAAGAAAGAGAGAAAAAGAGAAATAAAGAGAAAGAGAGAGAAAAGAGAAATAAAGAGAAAAGAGAGAAAAAAAGAAATAAAGAATGAAAGAGAGAAAAGAGAAATAGAGTGAAAGAGAGAAAAGAGAAAAGAGAGAAAAGAGAAAAAGAGGAAAGAGAGAAAAGAGAAAAAGGTGAAAGACAGAGAAAAGAGAGAAAAGAGAAAAGAGAGAGAGAGAGAAAAAGAGAAAAGTGAAAGAGAGAGAAAGAGAAAAGAGGAAATGAGAGAAAGAGAAAAAAAAAGAGAGAGAAAAGAGAAATAAAAGAGAGAGAAAAGAGAAAAAGTGTGAAAGACAGAGAAAAGAGAAATAGAGGGAAAGAGAGAGAAAGGTGAAAGAAGGAAACAATGAAAGAGAGAAAAGAGAAATAGAGTGAAAGAGAGAGAAAAGAGAAAAAGTGTGAAAGAGAGAGAAAAGAGAAATAGAGGGAAAGAGAGAGAAAGGTGAAAGAAGTAAACAATGAAAGAGAGAAAAGAGAAGAAGAGTGAAAGAGAGAGAAAAGAGAAAATGTGTGAAAGAGAGAGAAAAGAGAAATAGAGGGAAAGAGAGAGAAAGGTGAAAGAAGGAAACAATGAAAGAGAGAAAAGAGAAATAGAGTGAAAGAGAGAGAAAAGAGAAATAGGGGTGAAAGAGAGAGAAAAGAGAAATAGAGGGAAAGAGAGAAAAAGGTGAAAGAGGGAAACAATGAAAGAGAGAAAAGAGAAAAAGAGTGAAAGAGAGAGAAAAGAGAAATAGAGGGAAAGAGAGAGAAAGGTGAAAGAAGGAAACAATGAAAGAGAGAAAAGAGAAAAAGAGTGAAAGAGAGAGAAAAGAGAAAAAGTGTGAAAGACAGAGAAAAGAGAAATAGAGGGAAAGAGAGAGAAAGGTGAAATAGAATGATAGAAAGAGAAAGGCAAGATAGAATGAGAGAGAGAAGAATGAAAGAGAGACTGAAAGTGAAAGAGAGAGAAAAGCAAAATAGAATAAAAGGGAGAGAAGAGTGAAAGAAAGAGAAGAGGGAAAGAAAGAGAAAAGCAAAATAGAGCAAAAGAGAGAAAAGTGAAATAGAATAAAAGAGAGAGAAAGGCAGAATAAAGTGAGAGAGAGAAGAGTGAAAGATAGACTGAAAGCGAAAAAGTGGAAAAGTGAGAGAGAGAGAGAGAAAAGTGAAAGAGAGAGAAAGGGGAAATAGAATGAAAGAGAGAGAAAAGCGAAATAGAGTGAGAGTGAAAAGTGAAAGAGAGTAACTGAGACTGAAAGAGAGAGTGAAAAAAGTGAGTGAAAGAGAAAGGGAAACTGAAAACGAGCATGAAAGAGAGAGAGAGGGAGAGAGAGAGAGAGTGAAAGGCAGAAAAAGTGAAATAGCAAAAAGAGAAAAAAAAGAGAGAAACAGATGAACAAGAAAAAAAATGAAAGATTAAAAAAACAAAAGAAAGAGTTGATTAAAAAAAGAAGAATAAAAATGACTACAACCTGAAGTAAGGCGTATGGTCGAGATCAGATCCTGATTATAGACAAAGGACTTAATGATAAAGAAATCATCAATATCGATAAGAAGAATCCTCGGCCTTAGAGTACCCAAGGTGTGTTCAACTTTATAGGCTGTGAGAAAAAAATAAACAGTGGCTAATATAATTCAGGATCCATAAAAAAAAAAACTAGGCTGATTCCAATACTTGAGACATGATATTTAAGAGGCTGAAGATGCAAAGAAGAAAACCTACCGATGTAAACGTAAAAATGTTTATTTTTGTAACTGGTAAAGAAATAGAAGCAAAGAAATTTGTTAAAAAATTTTTCTAAATAAAACCTGAAAAAAATAAAATTGATGTAAAGGAATTTCAGTTGACATGCAACAAAAATAAAAAATAAAATAAAATAAAACAAGAAGCAACATTTACTCCTGTTTTGTGAGAAAGTGAGAAAATGAGTGTTTTCATTGCTGAAAACATCTAATATTAGAAAATATATCTGTATCTATGTCACCTTCTCAGATATATAGCTATTTGCATGTCTATTTGAGTAAAAACCAGACAAAAATATATAATTCTACATATTGGGAAATGCAAAAGTATATGAAAAACATTTTCTTTATATGAAGGAAAAAGTCTATAGAAGTGATGTCTGACAAACTTATTGTATACCAACTTTTGCAGGCCCCTGCATAAATACCTGCATTGTTTTAATGCAATGTCCTATCAGGATTTAAACCAGTGCTTCTTAACCTTTTTCAGACCATGGGTGATTTTTTTCTTCAAAAAATTCAAATAAACCATTCCTACATTTACTTTTAGGCTGTTCAATTTTTCACATTAAAATATCCAAAATGAATATCTACATAATTTCAAAATTTTCAAATATAATGAACATGTCTAATTTAACAAAATTTTAATTCTTCAAAGTATGAATAATTTAGATACAGTTTTGTGAAATGGCTACAAATTTTTATGGCTATGAATTCTCTGTGGATCACTGGAAATGCTATGTGGACAACCCGTGGTCCACCTGGACCACGTTGAGAAATGCTGATATAGATGATCATAACATCCAACAAATTCTTTTCCCTTATTTGTGAATGACCATACCTTCTTGGGAAAGTTTGTGACGTGTTCAACAGGGTGCAACAAAGTGGCTTGTTTAATTGCATACAAAAAAATGTTACTTTTAATGTCATGTATGATGCACTTTTCAGCCTGATTTTAGAATTTCATAAATTTATAAGAAATTCACAAAAAGAAATTGTTTTTGAATTGTGACAAATAGGTGACCTCAATATAGTCTCAATAAAATTTGATGGACCATTCAACTACATTTTTTTCTTATTACAATAGTGCCTACTGAAACTGACGATAATTCTGACTATATATATATATATATATATATAGGTATTACTTTAAGTTGAACCTTGAACATAGGCATATTTATTAATATTATATATATATATATATATATATATATATATATATATATATATATATATATATGATGGTTCCGTATAGGATACAGTTTCAATTTCTGTTGGAGGACACATTTTCTATGAAAATTTCTCGGACATTGAGGCCGTAAATATTGCTAATACTGTTTATTATAAACAGAGCATTTACTTAAATATTTGTAACTATAAAAAGAACATATAAACATAAAAAATGTTTTTAAAAAATATATATATATATATGATAAAAATTGGAAAAAAATCTTAGATTTTGCCGACGTGTTTTGTCTTCCAACTTTTTCAAGGCAAAAATGAAATCGAAATGTTTTTGTTGTTATAGTTACATTAAAAAATCCAAATTTAAAAAGATAGATGCTTCTGTCTAAGCCTTTTTTCTGGTTAATGTAAATTATCTTTATAGTAAGGGATTATTTTTTTTTTTCCATGTCGACAATATAGTTAAATTCCCAGATGAATTCTGTGGACAAGACTACTATGTGGTCTAACTGGTCATCCAGTTGCCAAACAACAGACATTATTCTGTGAAAAGCCTTTTAAAGTCAAGCCCTCAGTGAGAAAGGTCAACATGGCTAGCAGGCTTTCATGGATGAATGCAAGTAACTAGTGCTAGTTATAATTAGGTTGGGAATCTGATCTGCTAAATAAATAAATGAGGAAAGACTTCTGATTCAAGATGGTTCAGAAGAAATCTGGCCCTTTCTAGAAGATCCTATGTTATTCTTGAAGCCGCTCAGGATGGATCCAGAAGTGTTCCCCCACAGAAAAGGCAAAATATAAAAGGAAGAGTTTTGATATAAATTGGGGATGGGAGATTCTTCCAGCAAGTTTTTTATGGAGGCTATTAAACTGGGAGGAAAGCGAAGTGTGCAGGTTGACCTATGAGTCAGATAGTTGCAGATGGAATTAAGATATTCCCCTGTAGAGGGCAGTTTAATGACCATTGGTCCACTTTCTCTCACTTGGCAATTCACTTGAGTGAAAAAAAACGAGCAAGAAATCAATTGATGTAGTCAACAAATATGTGTCCATGTGTTTTTTTTATAAGATACAAGAACAGAATTTAATGTGACTACATCACGCATCATAGTCTGTCTATATTTCTGAGATGAGGTATTATGTACATTATTTGGACTATTGTTCTCATCTTTGTTGCCATATTTATCACAATGTTTCAGCTGATGTACGTTCCGGCCTTCTTCACGTGGTTGGAATTTAGAACTGAACCCTTTATTTTGCTCACTGGTAGACTGTTGTAGTTCCATGTTTGATGGATGTCAGTTATTAGTTATCTCCTGTTAATTTCCCCACTGCCTTAACCCGGTATTGAACTCACACTCTTTGGGTCACTGGACCTAACCAGCACTTTTATCCACTGTGCCATGTGTCTTTGGGTATCTTGGTATGAATTTATGTGTATTAAAAGCCTAATGTCTTCAGCAACCATTTTTACCAGTGCTCATATTGCAATTTTGCTGTTATCATTGCATGTTTTTACCAGAGCTCATATAGCAACTTTGTTATTATCATTGCTTTTCTCTGGCACTCCTGAATTCTAACCACCTGAAGAAGGCCGGAGCGTACAACGGCTGAAACGTTGTGATAAGTGTGGCAACAAAGCTGAGGACAATAGTCTGAATAATGTAAATATTGTATTACGCATCATGTTTTAGAACAATGAGTGGTATTGTTACAGTTAGAACATGTGGTTTTTTGTAAGTCCTACTACTGTGAGTTAAGGTTGTCCTACTTCTCCAGGCTCTACATTGCAACTCTTTGTCACTCTATCCCATGATGTCATTCACTGGTTGTCATGTGACCCTCATGACTATCTCAACGAGAGGGAGACAATCGCTATCCCTACATTTTTAATAAAATATCCCTGTGGTATTTGACTTTTGCTATGGCTGTAATATCTTGCTAAATGAATAAGGGAATAGAAAAAAATCTTTCATAACATGTTTCACCTATAGAATAAACTTCTTCAAAATAATACTGGTTTTATATGTAAAGTTGGGGAGAGAATAATACAAGAGCTGCTGGTTAAAATTTATATCGAAAAAACTGAAGTATATAGGGAAATTTGTCTATAAAATTATGTAAGCATTTTTTTTCATTTTGTTATTCAATTACCAACAATTAGTCTGATATATAAATTTTTAAATATATATATATATATATATATATATATATATATATATATATATATATAGTGTATTGGGACAAGATCATTATTTAAACATATACTGTTAAATATAACAGACAATGAATGTCTATTATGTTTGATCATGAGCCATTCTAAACTTGTATGGTTATTTTAATTTTGGGTGAAAACTAGTCACAACACATTACATTGCATCTAGACATATGATTATGTTGATTGATAATATTTTGGTCTCCCGTGTGGTATGACGTTATAGAACTGTATAATGAATTTATGACCAGCGCCTGCTATTATGCGACCGTTATCTTCACATAGCAATCTTTGATGGTGAATATCTTTGTTTAAATGTTCATATAACCCTCTGAAGATGTGTCATGTGAGCCAAAAGATTAGATCAAGGAACAGCTTAATAAAAAATATCCAAATGTTTTATTCTTTATTTTCACCCAAAATTAAAGCAACCATAGAAAGTTTACAACAGCTCGTGAGCAAACATAATAGATAGTCATTGTCTGTTACATTTAACAATATATGTTTAAAAATATATATATATATTTTTTATATATTTATATATATATATATATATATATATATATACACATAGAGAGAGAGAGAGAGAGAGAGAGAGAGAGAGAGAGAGAGAGAGAGAGAGAGGCACGGTGGAGTAGTGGGTAGTGACTTGGATTCAGTGCTTGGAGAGCCAGGTTCAAATTCCAGTTGATTCCATTACATTCACTTACATGCTAATACCCTTGGGGAAGGTGTGAATCCTCTTCTTCTCCCTTCAGCTATGGGTAATTAAATGGGTTCTATAACCTTGAATGGCAACTGGTCTAGGAGAAGGACAACTCTGAATTCAAAACCTGCAGAAAGTCATTTGGGGACCATGTGACACGTAGTGCACCAGGTCTCTGTATTCGGCCCTTTAAAAAGTGTGGTTGGTTCTGCACAAAGCCTTCACTACCATAATCAAATCATATTTGCTGGTGTCGGGCTGTCGGTTTCCTAGGAACTGAGTTGCTTGAACCTTATACGTTGAATATGATGGCAGAGTCCACCATCCATCATATATGTATTCTATATATTGTGTATGTATTGTCTTTTGCAAGATTTCATCTTCCCCTACCCATATCACCACTTCTAATGTATCTAAGTTGTCACAATGTTTCACATCCCCATTAGATTAATGTTTATCTTGAGATTTTGGCCTTTCAATTAAAACAAAATAAATAATAAAATATACATATTTTTTCCTCAGTTTCTTCTTTAAATAATTTATAATGTTTTAAACTTAATACAGATTAAATTTAAAATTGGTAATTTTTAATTTTCAATTTTATAGTAAAATGCAATATTAATTAGAATGATTTTTATTTTAGTCTAACCCTATTATTATAACCAAGGTTCATTGTCATGTTTTTTGAATTTTCATATACTTCTGTTTTGATTGGTCATTGCAGCTTATGTTACAAAGTTTCCCCTATCGATGGGTGTTTGCTTGATTTGAACCTTTTAAAATCTTTTATTCTACATTCAACACTATCACTTGATAAGACACTAGAAGTGTTGAAACAAAATGGCTATATTTGTAGTGATTTTATGACATATTTATGTTATAATTTTCGAATAAATTATACTTGTTCTACTCTGTATTGAGCACTCTTTTAAGAATAGTATTTTTTGGCTATTGGAATTTATTCTGTATACAGCAATCCTATACTTGGATATATATATATACACACTTCTATGACAGATATAAAAAAAATAAACATCAAAATAGTAGTGGATAAATGAATGATAAAATTGAAGAGTTTATTAGTCACATTTCATTCAAACAAGAACATCTTGTGATTAATAATGGTTTTATTGAAGGAATCAATATTATATCTAACAATTGGAAATGTTGGGTGGAGAAATGTGACAAATGCCTTTATCTTTACAGAGAATCTCGGTATCATTACCAACTCAGGGCAAACTTTAACTTGTATTTCGAACTGTAAACTACAAGAAAACAGAATGCATGGTCATCAATAAAAGGATGAGCCTGAAATGTGGTTTGCAGGTCAGGAAGACTAGAATCAAGCAGAGGCAGAAGTTTAAATATCTGTGAAGTGTTCTGACAGAGGACAGTAAATTTGACACTGAGAACCGTAAACATATTGGGATAGCCAAGGATGCATTCCAAAATCTGGGCAGAGTATTTCGAGATAGGAGGAGTTTTTTGGTAACGAAGAAAAGAATACTGAGCTGTTATGTGACTCTATGGCAGCAAATGTTGGATGATTCTGTTGCAGAGTAGTTTTCACAGTGGAGGCTTGTATTTCAAGAAGTCGTCCTAAATTAGGTTCGACGTACAAAACATTAGGAACTTGAAATAAGAGTTAATGATGCAGCAATCTAGTTGTCATGGTTGGTACTTCAATGTCCGATATCGACTGACTCGCTCAACAGATTCCCTCAAAGATGGAGAAGAGACTCGAGGCGACTGAGATGTGGTTCTAGAGGAGGATGCTAAGGGTATCACAGACTGAGCATGTGAGCAACAATGAAGTCTTACAGAGGATGCAAACAAGGAGGAGGCTTATACTTAACATCAGGAAGAGGCAGCTGAAGTTTCTGGGACACATAATGAGGAAGGAGAGCCTGGAGAATCTGATACTCACTGGTTGAAAAGAGGGAAAGAGAGACAAGGGAAACCAATGCATGACATACCCAATGAACTTGAGCAGGTGGATGACAGGACGTGGTCTGGGCGGAGGGGGAACCAGAGGGAAGAAACTTGCTGAGAGCTGCAAGGGATACAGGTAGGTGGAGAGCCATGATCACCTACATCCTGAAAGGACATGGCTTATAAAAGGAAATAAGGGAAAGAGAGACAAGGGAAAGCAATGCATGACATACCTGGCGGACTTAAGCAAGTGGATGACAGAACGTGATCTGGGGAGAGGAAGCTGAGGGAAGGAACTTATTGAGAGCTGCAAGGGATAGAAGGAGGTGGAGAGCCATGATTGCCTACATCCTGAAAGGACATGGCACATAAAAGGAAAGAAGGGAAAGATAAACAAGGGAATGACATACCTAGGAGACTTAAGCAAGTGGACACGGAACGTGATCTTGGGAGAGGAAGCTGAGTGAAGGAACTTGTTGAGAGCTGCAAGGATAGAAGGAGGTGGAGAGCCATGATCGCCTACATCCTGAAAGGACACAGCACATAAAAGAATACTGAGTTGTCACAAGACTCTATGGCAGCAAATGTTGGAGATTCCCTCAAAGATGAAGAAGAGACTCGAGGTGACTGAGATGTGGTTCTAGAGAAGGATGCTAAGGGTATCACAGACTGAGCACATGTGCAACAATGAAGTCTTACAGAGGATGTAAACAAGGAGGAGGCTTATACTTAACATCAGGAAGAGGCAGCTGAAGTTCTTGGGATGCATAATGAGGAAGGAGGGCCTGGAGAATCTGATACTCATGGGTTGAATAGAGGGAAAGAGAGACAAGGGAAAACAATGAATGACATACCTGGTGGCCTTAAGCAAGTAGATGACAGAACGTGATCAGGGTGAGAGGTGGCAGAGGGAAAGAACTTGTTGTAGAGCTGCAAGGGAAAGAGGGAGGTGGAGAGCTATGATCATCTACATCTGGAAACAATGCAGCACATAGAAAGAAGAAAGAAGTTCTCACCCCACCTTTTTCCCCTGCTGTTTATATATCCGATTGATTCCATCAAGAAAACTGCCGTTCCTCTTGGAATTAAATAATTTTCCAATATTGCTTTTCTTTTGTTCATTTCATTTGTATCTTGTGTCATCAACACTGTCTCAGAAAAATACTAAATATTCATTGCTTTTGTCGCTCAATATTGTCCTTCAATGAATGCATAATATGTGGAGCTGATTATCCGCAAATATTGACTATGGTGAGCAGGACATCTAGTAATACTTGGAGATGATTGCTTGCCTAAGAAAACATTCTCTGGAGAACTTAAAGCAGTAAGTGATCTTAATAATTTGACAGTAACACGAACCCAGGAACTGTTAAATATTCTCTATCAGAATTTGTTTCTCTGGTGTGTGTAAAGAAATATGGGAACCATTCTGATACCATCAGTTCCCAACTCAGCATCTATGCTGATAACATAACTATTTACTCCTGTCCTAATACTAAGTCTGATCAGTTCGATAAAGTCAAATTGGCAGCTGATTCCAAAAATCACCTATAATCTGTTGTTAAATGGGGCAAGAAAAGGCGTGTTAATTTTAATGTCCCCGAAACAAAACTGCTCCCTTTTGATCACCTTAGAGAATCTTTTTTTTCCTTCTATCATCATGGCTGATTGGAGGTGAGTGACTACATGCAACTCTATTTACATTATTTGGACTATTGTCCTTATCTTTGTTGCCATATTTATCACAACGATTCGGCCATTGTATGCTCTGGCTTTCTTCGTTGGTTAGATCCAGTGACAGGACCCAAAGAGTTGTGAGTTCAATACTTGGTTAAAGCAGTGGAGAACTTGGAGAGATGAATTAACAGGAGACAACTGATGACACCCATTAGACATGGCATGTGGAGCTAGAACAGTGTACCCCAGTGAGCAAAATAAAGGGTTTAGCTTGACATTCCACCCACCTGAAGAAGGCTGGAGCATACATCGGCCAAAAAGTTTTGATAAATATGGCAACAAAGATGAGGACAATAGTCCGAATAATGTAAATAGTGTACATAATAACCCATCTCAAATATATATATATATATATATAATTTAAGCATCTCACCTCAAGCAAAGCAGGAGTGCCACTAGCATGCAAGGGGAAATATAGACAGATACATGCAACTTCTTATACTGAAGTTTTCTGCTAATATGAAGAGGTAAAGTTATATTGAATCAATTGCTAGGTCTGCTGCTAAGAAATTTGGTTTACTGTATTGTGCCAGAAAATCATTCTCACTAGAATCTATCTTACACATTTATAACCATTCATCCAGGCATTGAATATTTCTCTCATATCTTGTCTGGTGCTTCTGCTTCTAAGAAGAATCTGCAATGTTATCAGTCCTGACCTGTCATCTCAGTTTCAATTACTTTCTCACCACCTTTTCTATAAATACTTTCATGATAAATGTTCTGATTAAATTTATTCTATAGTATCAACCAACAAACCAACTAGACGTTATGAATTTAAGTGCAATACTAGATTGGTGGCAAGGTCTCATTATTTTACAATTGAAATGGCTAAATGTAACCGTAAGCTCTATGCTAACAGTTTCTTCTCTTGCACTTCTCGCTTGTGGAACTCTCTTCCAGCTTCTTCTTTGCCAGTCAATTTTAATTTTCAAAAATTTAAATGCAATTTCAATTTTTGACTTAAGTTCTGTTTTTTTATTATTCCCACTCTTTAATAATGTTTTTTTTTTCTTAGACTTTTTCACATTCAGTAACCTGTGCCTTTTCTATAAATACTTTCATTGTTCTGATGAACTTTCCTTTATGGTACCTCTACTTTATGAATTTAAGCGCAGTACTAGATTGACAATTAGGTCTCATACTTTTACAATTGAAATGGCTTCATGTAAATGCAAGTTCTATACTAACAGTTTCTTCACTCCCTCAATTCCTAGAAATTTTCATATCAATATGATAATTTGATACTAGAAGGATTTTACTTGAAGTCATGTTTCAATATTTGCTTGGCCAGCAAGTCTGCTCCGTGGCCAACTTGGTTAAGGTATGTTGGATCTAATGTTAGTTTCTCTCTACCCAGAGGGATGCAAGTTCAAATCCTACTGGAGATTGCATTTCACTTTAATATTCAGGCCAGGAGACGAAATAAATAAATATACTGTTTCATAAATAAATGGATCGTCTACAAAAAATATGGGTATCCACTAAAAATAACATTTAAAGGAATAAAAATCTCTCCGATAGATGAATAAAAATCCATTATTTTAGAAAATTACTTTATATGTATGGATATGAGACTGAGCAGAGATTAAAATTTTGAGGAATTTAATACAAGAAGGATTTCACTTAAAGGCACATTTTAAACTTTGATCAGTGAGGCAGCTACATGGCTGAGTCGGTTAAAGCATATTGGATCTAATGAAAGTTTCCCTCTACCCAGAGGGACACAGATTTAAATCCTGCTGAAGACCACTAATTTTTTTTAATAACATTTCTCAAATATTCTGTGGAGTAGACAAAAATAAATATAGTGTTCAATAAATGAATATACATGTCTACACAAATATAAGTATCCACTAAAAATAAGGTTTAAAGTGATATATATATATACACATATATATATATATATATATATATATATATATATATATATATATATATATATATATATATATATAGGTAGTAATCTGTTGGTATAATCCGGGTGAGTCCTATAAACATAATATAGAATTTGAAATATGTTAAAACTGACTCACAAAGAGTGCTCAATATTTATTTTCATTAAAAAGAGCAAATATTCTTTTACAATTGTAAAGTATATATATATATATATATGAAAACGATATATATTTTTATATATCAAGAATAGAATTGGGGAAATTTAATGATAAAGTGGGAAAAGTTTACTTGTGATGCATTTCATCCTTCTGGACTTCATTAGACTAAATTAGTTTTATTAGTAGGACTACACATGTGCTGTGAATTTTAGAATTGATTTTTTTTTTTTTGCATGAATTGTCTCACAAGTAAACTTTGTCGTAAAATTTCACCATATATATATATATATATATATATATATATATATATATATATATATATATATGTATGTATTAATAGAATTAAATGTTCACTTATGTTGTTTCTGATTCTCATGGAAACTACATCCACTCATCAGGTGATATGATTAATTTGTTGCAAAACAATATTTATCAATTTATATATATATATATAATAATAATCAACTCTCCCGTCGAGATTCAACGTATGAGGGTCAAACAGATCAGTTTCCAGTAAACAGACAGCCTGACACGGGCACATGAGATTTGATTATAGTGGTGAAGGCCTCCTGCAGGACCATTCACACTTTTTGAAGGGACGGATACAGAGACCTGGTGCACTGAATGCCACAAGGTTCCCAAATGATCCTTCGCAGGTTTTGAATTCAGAGTTGTCCTTCTCCTAAACCAGTTGCCATCCAAGGCTATAGAACCCAGTCTGTCCTGCTATTTTACCCATAGCTGGAGGGAAAGGAAGAGGATTCATACCTTTCCCAAGGGTATTAGCATGTAAGTGAATGTAAAGGATTCGACTGAATTTGAACTTGACTCTGCAATTCCTCAATCCAACAATCCAAGCCACTATCCATTACTCCACTGTGCCTCCTATATATATATATATATATATATATATATATATATATATATATATATATATATATATATATATATATATATATATATATATATATATATATATATAGGTGGTATTTAGTGGAAAGTGCTCAATACATGTGTTAGAGCTAATATATGTGATTACCTGGATAGTAATTTACAACTCAGGTTTCCCACTTTCACAATCTCCAGACAAACGGGTTATTTTTTCAAAAGTGTATCGATTTATGCTTTATTCGGTTGATTATTTGAGTGTCGTGAAAGGGGGAAAAGCACCTGTATGCATGTGTGTCTATGTATATGTCAGTGTCATCCCAAACAAACACAGAAGAAAATTTTTCCCCTCTCTAACACACTCAAATAACCAAACAAATAAAGCATAAATAGATCCACTTTCAAAAATAAACCAAATTGTCTGAAGATTGTAAAAGTGTGAAACCCAGGATTAGAAACTACTATCCATGCAACCACATATATATATATATATATACACAATTATATATATATATATATATATATATATATATATATATATATATATATATGTGTGTGTGTGTGTATGTATATATATATATATATATATATATATATATATATATATATATATATATATACAATTATATATATATATATATATATATGTGTGTGTGTGTGTGGCATGTGTGTGTGTGTATATATGTATATATATATATATATATATATATATATATATATTTATATGTTTAACGTTCTTTTTTATAGACAAAGTATTTAAATAAATGTTTGTTTATAATAAACAGTATTAAATAACATTTTACCGCCTGAATGTCCGAGAAATTTTCAGGCCGGTAAATGTTATTTAATACTGTTTATTATAAACAGAGCATTTACTTAAATACTTGTATCTATAAAAAAGAACGTTAAACATAAAAATGTCTTTAATAAATAAATTGTCGGACTTTGTCCATTTCTTAATATATATATATATATATATATGTATATGTATGTATATATACATGTGTGTGTGTTTGTGTATGTGTGTGTCTAAGAATATGTTATATTTATTTTATTATTTATTTTAATTATTCTTCCTCTCACTGAGCAGTGTACAATGAAACTGGACAGAGCAGACCCCAGGTGCACCAACATGCACACACACAAAAATAATAGCCTGGAATGAAGAAAAGTAATAAAAAGTAATCAAAATTGTCAGCATGTGGCAGCCTTCATTTTATGCAAGTCCTAAGGATAAAAGCTGTCCCTCAAGCGCTTTGTCCTAGGACTAATAGAACTAAAACATCACCCAGAGAATAACAATTCAAACTAATGATACCCAGGATGCTGACTGTCTTTCACTATTTTCTACTCTGCTGTGACAATGAGAGTTAAAATGTCCTCCAAAGAGGGCAGCAAGAAGCTTATTATTTTCTAGGCAATATCTATAATTTTTCAGTTGGCTCTCTCGTCTGCTGCTGAGCAGCTGGCATACCAAAAAGTGATGCAGAACACTAATGTCTTATCTTGATGTGAGAGAATACAAGTGGACAGCCACACCCCATATATATATATATATATATATATATATATATCCGATGCGTCACCATTTTTTTTTCTGTATATGTTTTTTCTTCTCAAAAAGGAAGTGATGTTTCACATATGGCTTGCCTACAAGCAGGATTGTTCATAACCATTTTCGATCCTCACCCGTTGAAGTGCAGATGAAATGCACTGAAACGAAGTAGTGAGTAAAATAGTTTTGATTATATGATAAAATTATAATAAATAAATATACATATATATATATATATATATATTTGTGTATTTAGGCAGCAAATTCTCTTTTAGGCATGTCTGATTGAATAAATTACAGACCTTATGTCTGCTAATTTTTAATAAAATCTATTCATACTCATGAATAACCTTCCATGTATTGATGTTAAAGGATGTGAGAAATGTGCTATAGCTGTTTAAATTTCTTTTATTTTCATTTCCCAAGTACTTTCGACCTTTTTCCAAGATCATCTTCAGGGGTGCAAGTAGTACAAAACTATATGTTGTTCATTAGTATGAGTACTTATACAAAGTTATATGTTGTTATCCATTATTGTCATTTTTTCATTATGCTTTTAAATGCAAAACAGTTGAGAATGTGCTGAACGTTCATTAGAACGTGAAAAAATTATCTATTCTATGTTATAACAGAGAGAAAAAATTCCACAATAAAAAATATATAATAATAAATATATTGTCATCCACAGACAGGCTGTTTGGCTGTTTCTAATTAAATATATATATATATATATATATATTATCTGTTATGGAATTTTATATATATATATTATTATTTCTTATGGAATTTTTTATATATATATATATATTATTATTATGGTCATGCATACATATATGTATATATATATATATATATATATGCGTGACCATGACATTATAACATGGAGGAAAAAATTCCATAACAGATAATGTTTTCATATTCTAATGAATGCTCAGCATATTGTCAACTGTTTTGCATTTAAAAGCATAATGTAACAGTCATTAATGTAATGTAAACATACACATATATATATGTATATATATATATATATAGTACAGGCAATTGATCTGTTGGTATATAATCCGGGTGGATCCTCGTAATATTGATTATTAAAACTGATCCACAGAGAGCTCAATGTATTTATTATAACAGAGCATTTGTATATTTTAACAGCAAAAAAAAAAAAATTACCTCAACATAGGATAGTCTATTTCAAGCTGTTCTTTATGCAGCTATCATCAGCCCCTAAGTCTTAAGGGCTGATGATAGCTAGATGTAACCATAAATTCTATACTTTCTTTTCTCACATTTCTCACTTGTGGGATTCCCTTCTGGCTCCATGCTTTCCAGCACAGTTTTTATCTGTCAAAATTTAAATTTAAATGCAATGTCAATTACCATCTGCTGTTTTTCTGATTACTATTCCTCTGTTATTCCTCAGGAATGTTCATGTTTCTAACTCTTAACCATTTGCATTTCTGTGGCTATACTGCTTTGCTTGGCATGAACTTGATTAAAATTATATTATTAAATTATAAAAAAATGGTATATGTGTGAGATATGTGGGGATCCAGTTTACAGATTCTAATCTCTAAAGCAGATCCCCACAAACATGTGGACTATAATAATTACCTTGTTGTTTCTCACCTGCTTGTTGAAAATCTGCTTCTATAGTATCAGACTTTAAGAATTGAAACCAACTGTTTGAGCATTCTAATTTTTTTTTTTGGCAAAGAAGAAGAGACTCTAAACAATTTAGCATTGTTTAAGCATCTTACTATTACAATATGGCTTTCACTTCTCTAGTATTTCCTGTTATGAATTAGATATTACACTTATATAACACCTAGGTTCCTGCTATGATCTCTAAAATGCACAAAGCATGTGGACCCGATTGCATCCCTGCAATAGTTCTTAAGAAATATGTTCCTGATCTGGCAACTGGTCTCTCTAAACTTTACAATAAATGCCTGGCTGCTTACTGCTTTCCCACTTGCTGGAAATTATCTTCTGTATTGTCCGTTTTTAAGAAATCGGGTGACAGAGCAGCTGATCCATCTCTTGACTTATTAGCTTTGTATCTCTTTTTTAGAAAATACTAGAGGTTCTAATCAACACTGAATTGGTTCAGCATCTCACCTTGCAGGGTCTTCTTTCAAACTAGAAATATGGCTTTCACTCCTCTAGGTCAACTGCTGATGAATTAACTGAAAGAGTCTATTAGGTTTTAGGTAAGAATGAAGTTCAAGCTGTTTGTATGCTCATCATCATCTTAAGTTGAAAGGTTATGGTATATCTGAATGAATTATCCATCTGATTCAATCATTCTTATTAAATCCTGAAATGAAAGTCATCTTGAATGGCCACTCTTCTAGATCTTTTTGCATTAACATGGGTTTCCCCCAGGTCTCTATCCTTAGACTTACATTGTTCCTCATTTTAATGAATGACCTTCCTAATGTCATCAGTTCTTAATTCATTATCTATGCTGATAGCACATCTATTTACTCCCATAGAGTCAAATTGACTTCTGATCTAAAAAACTGACCAACTATCTGTTGTTAATTGGGAAAAGAAATGTGTCATTAATTTTAATACCTCCAAAATAAAACTGCTCTCTTAATTGTTTTCAAGAACATTTTTGTCTTTCATCAGCATGGCTGATGTTAACATCCAGGAGAGGGACTCCTTGTGCCTTCTTAGGCTAACATTTTCCACTGTTGTGAACGGGAAAAATTATATTGAATCAACTGCCGAATCTGTTGCTAGAAAGGTTGGTTCACTGTGTCATGCTAGACAATTTTTCTTGCCAGAATCTATCTTACGTAATTATAATTCTACCATTTATCCATGCATTGAATATTGCTGCCACTTCTGGTCTGGTGCATCCTCTGCATATTTAGAAATTGTTACTAAAACCCAAAAAAAGAATCTGCAATGTTAGCACTCCTGACCTGGCATTTCAGCTTAAGTCCCTTTCCCACTGCCTTAACATAGCTTCCCTGTGCCTTTTCTATAAATATTTTTATAGTAATTGCTCTGATGAGCTTTCTGCTTTGGCACCTAAACTTTATAAATATAAGTTCTATACTAGATTGGCATCTAGATATCAGGAAGTGGCAGTTGAAATTTCTAGGTCACATGATGTGGAAGGAAGGCTTGGAAAATCTGATACTCAAAGAACATATTGAGGGCAAGAGAAAAGCAGCATGTAATATACTTGAACTTGATTAAATGGATGGCAGAATAGGGTTTGGGAGTAATAGTATAAAGATAATATTTATTATTATTATTATTAAGAGCTATAAAAGACAGAAAGATGTGGAGTGCTATGACCATGTACATACTAAAGGAAACAGCACATAAAAGAAAGAAGAATTCAACAGATTTTTCTAACTTTCTGATGCTGATAAGCAGTATATCTGTGAAAATTTAAAGTTGGTTGAAATGTTAATCATTTGACTCTATATTAAATTAATGGCAATTGTTGTGCCATTTCTCTACTGACGATTTTTCTAAAAAAATTCTGCTTGCCATGAAAAATGTTAAATTCTATTAGCTTTATGCATTTTGATAGAAGTTCTATATTTTTATTATACATACATCTAGTGCTACTCAAAATGTGCAAGAGAGTTGAACATTGTGCATATACACTTTGCATGTCTTTGCATATTTGAAGAATTCTTTATTTTATGTTCAAAATCCTCTAGTCTTGACATGCTTACATATATTTTCTATAGATGTTAGTTCATTATTTTGGATTTTATTATATTTATTGTGGTCTTGATAAATGTAACTATAGACACATAAAATGAAACCTTTTAATAAGATCTCCGAGGAGCTGCATTCGCTGGTTCCCAGACGTCACGAGTTCCAGTGCCTCACGAGGCTGGCATCCCGCTCTCATCCCTTCACTGTTGAAACTCCTAAATATAGCCGTCTCTTCTACTCTAATAGCTTCATGTCCCGCACCTCTCGCCTGTGGAACTCCCTTCCCTATTCCTGTTTCCCTGTGAGCTATAATCTCCAGCTATTCAAGTGTAATGTCAATCGACATCTCCAGTTGCCTTGATCTATCCACTACCCTCATCCTTTCTTCTATCATTCCTATCTGATCTTGCTCTAAATTTTCTGTAACCCTCATGTCCTAGTGGCTTCCCGCCTTGCTTGGGGTGAAATGCTTAAAAAAAAAAAAATATAGTGGAAATACATTGTAAGTAATTTTCATTTTTTTTTATTACATTTATTGTGGTCAAACAGTGTCTTGTCTCAGTGTCTTGATAAATGTAACTATAAACATATAAAATGAAACCTTTTAATAAGATCTCCGAGGAGCTGCATTCGCTGGTTCCCAGACGTCACCCCAGGCGTCCTTCACTGTTGAAACTCCTAAATATAGCCATCACTTCTATCCCGCTCCAACTCCCTTCCCCATTCCTGTTTCCCTGTGAGCTATAATCTCCAGCTATTCAAGTGTAATGTCAATCGACATCTCCAGTTGCCGATCTATCCACTACCCTCATTCCTTCTATCACTCCTATCTGTCCTGCTCAAATTTTCTCCCTTGTCCTAGTGGCTTCCTCAAAATATAGTGGAAATACATTGTGTCACTTTTTATTACTTTATTGTGGTCCTAATAAATGCTTCATGTCCCGCACCTCTCGCCTTCACTGTTGAAACTCCCTTCCCTATTCCTGTTTCCCCTGTGAGCTATAATCTCCAGCTATTCAAGTGTAATGTCAATCGACATCTCCAGTTGCTCTTGATCTATCCACTACCCATTCTTTCTTCTATCACTCCTATCTGATCTTGCTCTAAATTTTCTGTAACCCCTTGCATCCCCTAGTGGCTTCCCACCTTGTTTGGGGTGAAATGCTTAAAAAAAAAAATAGTGGAAATACATTGTAGTAATTTCATTTTTTTTTTATTACATTTATTGTGGTCAAACAGTGTCTTGTCTCAGTGTCTTGATAAATGTAACTATAAACATATAAAATGAAACCTTTTAATAAGATCTCCGAGGAGCTGCATTCGCTGGTTCCCAGACGTCACGAGTTCCAGCGCCTCACGAGTCTGGCATCCCGCTCTCATCCCTTCACTGTTGAAACTCCTAAATATAGCCGTCACTTCTACTCTAATAGCTTCATGTCCCGCACCTCTCGCCTGTGGAACTCCCTTCCCTATTCCTGTTTCCCTGTGAGCTATAATCTCCAGCTATTCAAGTGTAATGTCAATCGACATCTCCAGTTGCTCTTGATCTATCCACTACCCTCATTCTTTCTTCTATCACTCCTATCTGATCTTGCTCTAAATTTTCTGTAACCCCTTGCGTCCTAGTGGCTTCCCACCTTGCTTGGGGTGAAATGCTTAAAAAAAAAAAAATATAGTGGAAATACATTGTAAGTAATTTCATTTTCTTTTATTACATTTATTGTGGTCAAACAGTGTCTTGTCTCAGTGTCTTGATAAATGTAACTATAAACATATAAAATGAAACCTTTTAATAAGATCTCCGAGGAGCTGCATTCGCTGGTTCCCAGATCGCCACGTTCCCAGAGGTTGGCATCCATCCCTTCACTGTTGAAACTCCTAAATATAGCCTCACAGGCTGGGAACATTCCTGTTTCCCTGTGAGCTCCAGCTATTCAAGTGTAATGTCAATCTTCATCTATCCACTGTTGAACCCCTTGCATCCTAGTGGGCTTCCCACCTTGCTTGGGGTGAAATGCTTAAAAAAAAAAAAATATAGTGGAAATACATTGTAAGTAATTTCATTTTCTTTTTATTACATTTATTGTGGTCAAACAGTGTCTTGTCTCACTTAAATGTAACTATAAACATATAAAATGAAACCTTTAATAAGATCTCCGAGAGCTGCATTTCCCAGATCGCCACGAGAGTTCCAGTCCTGGCATCCTCATCCCTTCACTGTTGAAACCCTAAATATAGGTCAACTCTAATAGCTTCATGTCCCGCACCTCCTGCCTGTGGAACTTTCCCTATTCCTGTTTCCCTGTGAGCTATAATCTCCAGCTATTCAAGTGTAATGTCAATCGACATCTCCAGTTGCCTTGATCTATCCACTACCCTCATCCTTTCTTCTATCACTCCTATCTGATCTTGCTCTAAATTTTCTGTAACCACTTGCGTCCTAGTGGCTTCCTACCTTGCTTGGGGTGAAATGCTTAAAAAAAAAAAAATATAGTGGAAATACATTGTAAGTAATTTCATTTTCTTTTATTACATTTATTGTGGTCAAACAGTGTCTTGTCTCAGTGTCTTGATAAATGTAACTATAAACATATAAAATGAAACCTTTTAATAAGATAATAGTAGAAATAAAATAAGTGTCAGTATTTCCATTTTCATATTGTATTGTTGAAGCCTATAGGTTTTAGCAAAGACTACCATTCTTTGAATTACATGGCCTGGTGCTACACATTCACAATGATCTGTACTAAATAGCAGTAACGACTGCCAACAATAGCAACAACTAAAATGTATATGATGAGAAAATAATGACATAATCAAGATGTTGACATTCCACATGACCCCAAACAAAAAGTTAGGAAGGAAACTCCCTATTAGTACTGGAAAAGTAATAACAATGAACTGAAAAACTGTTTTAATAAAAAGATTTGATAAATTTCAACTGAACGTAGTGCTGGATGCTTGGTCATTAAATGCCAAATGTTTCCTTATAAGTAAAAACAGCTAATAATGATAAATACTTTTAACAGAGGAATGTTTTACAAATTATTTCAATTAAGATATCTATTAAAATCAGGTAGAAAATAGGTATTAGTGATAATGAATTAATATTGATTATTGATAAAATATTATATATTTGAGTATCCATTAAAAATAAGGTTTAAATTGATAAAATCTGTTGGATTAATAAATAGAATATTTATTACTTCTTTAGAAATTTTATATATATATGTACATATTTATAAATGTAAAAGACAATAGGAAAACTGTAATGGTACTTGATATGCATTTCATCCAATCTGGACTTTTTCAAGGCAAAAAAACAATTTTTTCAGTTAACAGTATGAAAATAGCATTCTCTAAATTCTTCCAGTTGCTAAGGACATTTTGTTTTGTTATTATTAGTTACTTTGTTTAATAAATTCATTTTGGGGTTTTTTTTTCCTTGAAAAAGTCCACATTGGACAAAACATGTTGGCTACCATTAGAGTTTTCCTATTGTCTTTTACATTTATAAATATTGTCTTTTTCTACAGGTTAACTTTGAGAAATTTTTCCGACAATTTTTCTAATGAAACCATATTAAACTAAGCCAAGAAAGACTATGAAACAGACTGAAATAAAGATAGTGGATTCCCAGTAACACCCCACACAGCACAAAAAAAAGCCAACAGGAAAAGAAACATGATTCAACTCACTACAACAAAAATGTAAAAACAAATATGATTAAAATATTCATCAAACTCATACACAAACACTTCTCTGCATCAAGCACTCTCCACAAAAATATTCAATGAAAACACAGTAAAAATCAGCTACAGTTGCACCAAGGACACAATACAAATAATAAGAACAGGAAAACAACCAACAACCCAACTGAACAAATTAGATCTATATGTAACTGCAGAAGAAAGAAAGAATATTCCTTAAACAGTAATTGCTTGCAGAACAATGTAATATACCAAGCCACTGTAAAATCAGCAGATAACAAAGAAAAAATATAGATACAAAGAGAATGAGGGAGGGAACCATAGAGATATACATACTATGATAGAGTGAAAGTAAGAGTGATGTACATACTGAGAAGGAACCATACTAGAGGTGGAGAAATAGTTTGACAGGAATAGGTCGGCATGAATAGAAACAGAGTGACAGAAACAGGTAAAGAAAGAGAGAGGCACAGAGAGAGAGAGAGAGAGAGAGAGATACAGACACAGAGAGAGAGAGATACACACAAAGGTAGATTGAGAGAGAGTCAGAAAGAGAAAGAGCAGGCAGTAGAGAGAGATAGGCAGATTCAGGCGGGTAGAGAGGTACACAACACAAACACAGGTGGAGAGAGAGAGACAGACAAACAGACACACACAGGCAGAGAAATAGAGAGATACATACACACATATGCAGAGAGAGAGAGACAGACAGACAGACACAGGCAGAGAAAGAGAGAATCACAGGCAGGGAGAGAGACACACATTGGCAGAGAGAGAGAGAGAGAGAGAGAGAGAGAGAGAGAAGCAGTGAGACAGACTGACACAGGCAGAGAGAGACAAACACAGGCAAAGTGAGATAGAGACAGGCACTGAGACAGAGAGACAGAGATAAACAGAGAGACACAGAGAAACAGAGAGAGACATAAATGTGCCTGAGCAGACACTTGAAAACACAGAGAGAAAGAGAAACAGAGAGAAAGACAGACAGACAAACACAGGCAGAGAAAGAGAGAAAAATAGGCAAAGACAGAGAGAGAGAGAGAGAGAGAGATAGACGAACACAGAGAAAGACTAACAGACACAGGCAAAGACAGACAGAGAGACAAACAGTGAGGCACAAATGTGCCTGAGCAGGTATTTGAAAGCACAAAGTAACAGAGAGAGAGGCAGACATACAAAGGAAGCGAGAGAGAGACAGACAGACAAAGGCAAAGAGAGACAGAGACAGGCAGAGAGAGAGACAGACAGAGAGACAGACAGTGAGATACAAATGTTCCTGAGCAGGTATTTGATAACCCAAAGAAACAGAGAGAGAGAGGCAGACATACAAAGAACGCGAGAGAAACAGACAGACAGATACAGGCAAAGAGAGACAGAGATAGTCAGAGAGACAAACAGTGAGATACAAATGTGCCTGAGCCAGGCATCTAGAAACAGAGAGAGAGAAAAAAAATACAGATAAACAGAGACAAATCCTGATAGATATGTAAACGTAAACACACTCTTATATAGAAGCAAATATCTTAGTATCATTTTACGGTTACAAAAATATCCATAAATCTATGTAATATAAAACAGGCTCTCAAAAGCTTCTATAAAAAAGAAATAAAATCAGTACAAAAGTAAATTTCAATTCTGTCCATAAATATTCATTGTAGTTTGTTTCTTAGAGGCTCCAAGCATTGGGAACTCTCCTGAAAAAAGAAACCACATGAATTACAATAAAACACAGCAGTCATACATGTACACACACACACACACACACGCACTCACGCACACACATACACAAACACATACAAACACATACACACACATATACATACACATACACATATATACATACATACATATATATATATATATATATATATTTTCAGTATAGTATCTGTTGCTTAAGGGAAATATGTGTAAGAGTAATTCAATGTTGCTTTATGACAGATTACTATTCAGAACATATCAAATGGCACCAAATCCTGTGGTGCTAAACAGCATGAAAGATTTAAGTAGGATAATATCAAGGAATTTATGAGGAATGGTAAAAGTGAGATGTGGAATCGGTTTGGAGATTTTATGTTGCTTATTGAGAAAAGGTTGAAGGAAAAATCGGAGATATGTATGGGTTGAAGGAATTTGAGTGTTTGTTGATCTCTTGGGTCATCATATGGGATTATTTTTGGTTTTTCAAAAGGGGAAAAAGAATGAAAACAGAAAAAATATCTTTGAATGCATTATTCATAGAGGTGAAATGCTTTAAAAAAAAAATTACATGTATCACTCTTTATTTAAAAATACAATTTTCTAGCACATTACACACTGTATTGTAGCTGCACTGTGTCAAGTGATATTTTAAGGTAGATTTTAGCTGATTAAACATTATTTTATCTAATTTATATATATATATATAAAGAAATAAAGAGGGTCATATTGGAATAGCAAAAAATGACTTCCAAAAGATTTTGGCAGAGTTGATAATCACACTTAATTCTGGCCCTAGATAAATTGTCTTTCACTAACAAAAATAATGCCTTTTGATAAGTGAAAGGAAACAAAATATGAAATACAATTCAAACAATGCTATCAAAAAAGAACAAGGCAAAAGTTGTGTTTTCAGTAACAGTTGAAATAATTTATTTTTTTCTAAGCATTTCACCCCAAGCAAGGTGGGAAGCCACTAGCACGCAAGGGGTTACAGAGAGTTGGAGTGAGTCCAAATAGGAATGATAGAGAAAAGGTTGAAGAGAAGGATAATGGATAGATCAAGGCATCTGGAGAAGTCGATTGACATTACATTTAAATAGTTGAAGATTATAGCTATCAGGGAAACAGGAAGAGGGCAGGGAGTTCCACAGGTGAAAGGTGTGAGACATGAAGCTATTGGAGTAGAAGAGATGGCTACATTTAACAGTTTTGACAGTGAAATGGTGAGAGCGAGATGCCAGCCTAGTAGAATGCTTAAATTCATGAAGTTTGGGAACCAGCAAAAGCAGCTCCTCCGAGTAGTTACCATGAAAGTATTTGTAAAAAAGACAGAGGGAGGCAACAGCATGTCTGTGAGAGAGTGACTGTAGATGAGATGCCAGATCAGGGTCAATTACATTGCATATCTGTCTGTGGATCTTATCAAGAACCTTGAGACAAACAGAAAGGGCACCAGACCATATATGGCAGCAATACTCCATGCAAGGGCGAATTGTTGATTTGTAGATTTGAAGGATTGACTCCAGCGAGAAAAATTTCCTGGCGCGGCACAGGGAGCCAACTTTCCTTATGGTAGACGAAGCTATTGACTCAATGTATTTGTTCCATCTCAGGTCAGCAGTCAATGTGAGGCCAAGTAGTCACAAAGAGGAGCTCTTGAGAAGCCATACCCAGTTGGTCGATCAGAAAATGTGTTAAATTACAATGGAGAAAGAAAAGCATCATATGCTTAAATATAACATAATCTATCTTCTTCAATTACTTAAACTACTTTCATAAGAAAACATTTTGAATTAATGCAGTGACCAATATAACAGAACTAGTTTGTATTTATTCAATCAAAATTAGCCAACAACATGAAGAGGTAAAACAAGCAACATGAAGACCCACTTCAGACCTCAATTATTTGGAATTTTTGAAATTCGATTTTTCAGTACGCTACCAGGGATGTAAAAGAGGATACATTTATAAAGCAATTGTTTGATGAAAATTGGTTGAAAGATCAACAAAAAATAAGAAAGAAACCAGTAAAAATCACCATTTTACACTATTTATGCAAGTTTTCACTATATGGGTGGACTCAATTATCAAGTTGAATGACTGTTAAACTATTAATTTATTGTTGGCTACAATTGAGTGGAGTTTGTATTACATTGCTTGAAAATTGAGGGAGCTTTTAGTTTAAAATTTGTGTTGAAATCGATTTGTGTTGAATCAAAACCATGAAAAAAGAAATAATCAATTTCAACTATATTATTTAGTTTTATGATCAAGGTTATAGTTTTATGGTTATGGTTAACCTTGGAAGTGTTGAAAAAAATTAAACAAAAACAATGTTATTTTGTCTGAAGAATTATTTGAATGTTAATGACCCATGTCAAAACTATAGAAAATACCAAAATATTCATTGTTTGCAGTGATGTTTATATTTTATCTAGGAATGTGATGCAGTTATTTCCAATTAGACTTCTGTTTTGTTTTTTTTTTTTTATACAGGTCCTGTGAATATTTTTTTTTTCAAGTAGCATATGTTTTGATTGAAATACATTGAAATATGTTGAAATACCATTGAAATATGTTGAAATACCTTTTAATAATCAAAATCATTTATGAAATACATTGAAATATGTTGAAATACCATTGAAATATGTTGAAATACCTTTTAATAATCAAAAAATCATTGAAATACATTGAAATATGTTGAAATACCATTGAAATATGTTGAAATACCTTTTTAATAATCAAAATCATTGAAATACATTGAAATATGTTGAAATACCATTGAAATATGTTGAAATACCATTGAAATATGTTGAAATACCTTTTAATAATCAAAATCATTGAAATACATTGAAATATGTTGAAATACCATTGAAATATGTTGAAAATAATCTTTTAATAATCAAAATCATTGAAATACATTGAAATATCATTGAAATATGTTGAAATACCTTTTAATAATCAAAATCATTGAAATACCATTGAAATATGTTGAAATACCTTTTGAAATACCATTGAAATTTTGAAATAAATCAAAATCATTGAAATACATTGAAATATGTTGAAATACCATTGAAATATGTTGAAATACCTTTTAATAATCAAAATCAAAATCATTGATTGAAATACCATTGAAATATGTTGAAATACCATTGAAATATGTTGAAATACCTTTTATAATCAAAATCAAAATCATTGAAATACATTGAAATATGTTGAAATACCATTGAAATATGTTGAAATACCTTTTTTTAATAATCAAAAAATCATTGAAATACATTGAAATATGTTGAAATACCATTGAAAATATGTTGAAATACCTTTTTAATAATCAAAATCATTGAAATACATTGAAATATGTTGAAATACCTTTTTAATAATCAAAATCATTGAAATTTTAAATATGTTGAAATACCATTGAAATATGTTGAAATACCTTTTAATAATCAAAATCATTGAAATACATTGAAATATGTTGAAATACCATTTGAAATACCTTTTTAATAAAAAAAAATACATTGAAATACATTGAAATATGTTGAAATACCATTGAAATATGTTTATTTTAATAATCAAAATCATTGGAAATACATTGAAATATGTTGAAATACCATTGAAATATGTTGAAATACCTTTTTAATAATCAAAATCATTGAAATACATTGAAATATGTTGAAATACCATTGAAATATGTTGAAATACCTTTTTAATAATCAAAATCATTGAAATACATTGAAATATGTTGAAATACCATTGAAATATGTTGAAATACCTTTTAATAATCAAAATCATTGAAATATGTTGAAATACATTGAAATATATTGAAATATTTTAATAATCAAAATCATTGAAATACATTGAAATATGTTGAAATACCATTGAAATATGTTGAAATACCTTTTTAATAATCAAAATCATTGAAATACATTGAAATATGTTGAAATACCATTGAAATATGTTGAAATACCTTTTTAATAATCAAAATCATTGAAATACATTGAAATATGTTGAAATACCATTGAAATATGTTGAAATACCTTTTTAATAATCAAAATCATTGAAATACATTGAAATATGTTGAAATACCATTGAAATATGTTGAAATACCTTTTAATAATCAAAATCATTTACATTGAAATATGTTGAAATACCATTGAAATATGTTGAAATACCTTTTAATAATCAAAATCATTGAAATACATTGAAATATATTTGAAATACCATTGAAATATGTTTGAAATACCTTTTTAATAATCAAAATCATTGAAATACATTGAAATATGTTGAAATACCATTGAAATATGTTTGAAATACCTTTTAATAATCAAAATCATTGAAATACATTATGTTGAAATAAAATTGAAATACCTTATGAAATATACCTTTTAATAATCAAAATCATTGAAATACATTGAAATATGTTGAAATACCATTGAAATATGTTGAAATACCTTTTTAATAATCAAAATCATTGAAATA
This sequence comes from Acanthosepion pharaonis, assembly GCA_903632075.3. Taxonomy (NCBI): domain Eukaryota; kingdom Metazoa; phylum Mollusca; class Cephalopoda; order Sepiida; family Sepiidae; genus Acanthosepion; species Acanthosepion pharaonis. The sequence continues at coordinate 2,201,570 of CAHIKZ030004360.1, read as the reverse complement.
CATTGAAATATGATTGAAATATGTTGAAATACCTTTTTAATAATCAAAATCATTGAAATACATTGAAATATGTTGAAATACCATTGAAATATGTTGAAATACCTTTTTAATAATCAAAATCATTGAAATACATTGAAATATGTTGAAATACCATTGAAATATGTTGAAATACCTTTTTAATAATCAAAATCATTTACATTGAAATAAAATACCATTGAAATATGTTGAAATACCTTTTAATAATCAAAATCATTGAAATACATAAATATGTTGAAATACCATTGAAATATGTTGAAATACCTTTTAATAATCAAAATCATTGAAATACATTGAAATATATTTGAAATACCATTTAAATATGTTGAAATACCTTTTAAAAAATCATTTTTACATTGAAATATGTTGAAATACCATTGAAATATGTTGAAATACCTTTTAATAATCAAAATCATTGAAATACATTGAAATAAATGTTGAAATACCTTTTTAATTTCAATACATTTGAAATATGTTGAAATACCATTTATGTTGAAATAAATAATCAAAATCATTGAAATACATTGAAATATGTTGAAATACCATTGAAATATGTTGAAATACCTTTTTAATAATCAAAATCATTGAAATACATTGAAATATGTTGAAATACCATTGAAATATGTTGAAATACCTTTTTAATAATCAAAATCATTGAAATACATTGAAATATGTTGAAATACCATTGAAATATGTTGAAATACCTTTAATAATCAAAATCATTGAAATACATTGGAAATATGTTGAAATACCATTGAAATATGTTGAAATACCTTTTAATAATCAAAATCATTGAAATACATTGAAATATGTTGAAATACCATTGAAATATGTTGAAATACCTTTTAATAATCAAAATCAAAATACATTGAAAATATGTTGAAATACCATTGAAATATGTTGAAATACCTTTTTAATAATCAAAATCATTGAAATACATTGAAATATGTTGAAATACCATTGAAATATGTTGAAATACCTTTTAATAATCAAAATCATTGAAAATACATTGAAATATACAGTACCTTTTTAATAATACATTGAAATATGTTGAAATATGTTGAAATACCATTGAAATATGTTGAAATATCTTTTTATAATCAAAAATCATTTACATTGAAATATGTTGAAATACCATTGAAATATGTTGAAATACCTTTTTAATAATCAAAAATCATTGAAATACATTGAAATATATTGAAATACCATTGAAATATGTTGAAATACCTTTTAATAATCAAAATCATTGAAACATTGAAATATGTTGAAATAAATACCATTGAAATATGTTGAAATACCTTTTTAATAATCAAAATCATTGAAATACATTGAAATATGTTGAAATACCATTGAAATATGTTGAAATACCTTTTTTAATCAAAATCATTGAAATACATTGAAATATATTTGAAATACCATTGAAATATATTTGAAATATCATTGAAATACATTTGTTGTTGAAATACCATTTATGTTGAAATACCTTTTTAATAATCAAAATCATTGAAATACATTTGAAATATGTTGAAATACCATTGAAATATGTTGAAATACCAAATACATTGAAATATGTTGAAATACCATTGAAATATGTTGAAATACCTTTTTAATAATCAAAATCATTGAAATACATTGAAATACCATTGAAATATGTTGAAATACCTTTTAATAATTTTTACATTGTATAAATATGTGAAATACCTTTTAATAATCAAAATCATTGAAATACATTGAAATATGTTGAAATACCATTGAAATTGTTGAAATACCTTTTAATAATCAAAATCATTGAAATACATTGAAATATGTTGAAATACCATTGAAATATATGTTGAAATACCTTTTTAATGAAAATCAAAATACATTGAAATATGTTGAAATACCATTGAAATATGTTGAAATACCTTTTAAAATCAAAATCATTGAAATACATTAATCAAAAAAAAATATGTTGAAATACCATTGAAATATGTTGAACAATTTCAAAATCGTATATTGCCCACCAAAGTTTCCAACTATCTACTATTTTCTGTTCAGTTGCTCATCGCCAACCAAACCGTTGAAATCATCAACTAGTGACTGATAACATCCAGGTTGAGAAACCCTGATTGAAGGCATAGACAGACAGACTCAGTTCTGACTCTACTGGATAAGAGCATAAAAATGTTACATGGATCAGTTAAGAGGTTTTTTCAGACTCATTTGAATCAGTCAACAAATCTAAGAAAGGTATTTTTTTTTCATACTGGAGTAAATTTTCCAGGTTTTGTCAGCTGAGTCCCTTGAAATGAAAATTAGAAGCTTTCAATTAAAAAAATGAAAGAACTGTTTTTATTGCCTCTAAAATAAAACTGTATTAGATTTTAATTTTTATTTAAGTTTCAAGTTAATCAACCTTACATCTACATCATGTTGAAACACAGGTTCTCCTTACAATCACACAAGGATGCTGAGAATACCATGGCTAGAGCATGTAAGCAACAAGGAAGTTTTAAGAAAAATGAAAACAATTTAGAATCAAAATGAGACAATTTCTAGGACACATAATGAAGAAAGCAAGTTTATAATATTTAACACTCACAGGACATACTGAAGTGGTCCTATAGAACGATGCTAAGAATACTACAGCTGGAGCATGTAAGCAATGAGGAAGTTTTATGGAAAATGAAAAACAAAAAGGATATTTACATTTAGAATCAAAATGAGACAATTTCTAGGACACATAATGAAAAAAGAAAGTTTGAAATATTTAACACTCACAGAACATATTGAAGTGGTTCTACAGAAGGATAGTGAGACTACAATGGATGGAGCAGTTGTACTTTGAATCAGAAAGACCTGAAATTTCTTGATATATAATGAGTAAAGTGCATCAAATACAAGTGTCATCTGGAATAATCAGTTCAAGAAAAGATTCATAAACACCTTATGCCAATGCGGAAAAGAATTTTAAAATATACTAATTACCTTCTTAACATCAGGAATATAAGAAAGCTGTACTTTTTCATAACAGATACAAGTGCCATAAATAGTCATAATGTTAAAAAATGTTTTATATCATCTGATGCCAATATGTTAAAGAATGTTAGGGGATACCAACTATATATATTTTTATACTAATATTCACCTAATACAAGGCCTAAGAGACTGTCAAGGCAGAGGGTTACAATATGGTGTTATATGAGCATAAGAGAAGATATGGAGTGCAGATTATTAGGTTATGTAGGAAAGATAATGGTTAACCAGAGACTTGAAGATGTTAAGATTGGTGTGATTAGGAAAACATTCTACCAAGAGTCAGTTTGATAAAGCAGCTGTTCTTGAGAAGAACCTGTCATAGTGGAACTTCCTCCTTACTAATGGAACACAAAAGGAATGAGGATGATTCATTCCTGTATATGTGGCAGAGCAGGTCCCTGCTGCAAAGGTCAGGATTGGTGGAACTAAGGAATGTAGTTTGTCTTAACACTTTACATGGAAATAGTGATAGAGGAGCAGGAAGCTTGCAAGAATTTGTCTGTGGAAAAGGTGTTGTAAGGTAGGAAACAATTCATCGCTTACAAGGTTGCATCAATGCTATTGAAATATCAAGAGAAGAAAGTGAAGATTCCATTTCTGGTTTGATCTGGCTCTTGTAAAAATAGAGCATAGCAATGTCAGGAACTTTTGTTGAATATGAAATAAAAATAACTCTCTTTTCTTCACTGTTTTCAAATTCATGAGCCTGTGTGAAAATTTATTTTGACTAATAGGAAAAGGGACTGGATCCAGGCTGAAGAAAAGACCTAGGCAAAGTTTAATGAGCCTACATGAAAATTTATTTTGATCAATGGAAAAGGGAGTGCCTTAGAAACTGATAAAAAAGTAATGAGCCAATGTCAAATCGCTTTTGGATATAAATAGGCAGAGAAAGTTGAATTAAGTCAGAGAGAAAGAGAGAGGGAAAGGAAGAAGGAAGCAGAGTTCCAAATGTCTGAATAACACCGATGTCAAATTACACGCTGATACATTATCAGCCTCTGATGAGAGCAAGGCAATTTCAAAGAACTCTATTCAACTCCAAATCTATATACCTTAAAATATATTTTTTCATTCATATTGAATACAACCGTATAACTTTTATGTGAAAAACAAACTCTCTCAGTTTGTTTTAAACATTTTGGAATATTACTTTGTGTCCGATGATTTATTATGAACATTTTCTCTTCTTGACAATTCATCGAAATTACAAGCTTTAAATGTTTGATTCCTTTTCCTGAAACAAGCTACTAACAACTTCAAGTGTGTAAATTTGTAAATAAATCCCTTATCTTGTTTTGTTAAATATAACATGTTTCCTTGTCATTATACCTCCATACTTCAGAAGCACCAGACCAGATATGGCAGCAATATTCAATATACAGATGAATGATAGACTTATAAATATTCAAACTTACTGAAGCAATGCAAGGAACCAATCATTTTTCTAGAATCATTAACAAACAATTATATAAATGAGTTACACTTGAGGTCTGAGGTTAGCTTAATACCAATAGGCAGTCAGGGTAAGGGGACTCCATGAGACAATACTTGTTCATTGCAATTCCAGGACTTCTTGATGGAATTTTACAAGTTTGATTTTTGATTTACTGAATATCACAAGCCAATTTTCACCCTATTGAGTCATTAAATCTATGTAGTGGCATAGCAAGGGGGGGCGGAGCTCCCCGGGTGCCAGCACAGGAGGGGTGACACAATGTCACCCCCAACAAAATTTTTCAACCAGGCTATGGTGCCAAAAATAGTCTGAAAACAGTGGTGGAGACACAGGGTTTCACAGGCCGGCATATGACCCCCCAGAAATAATTTATGACCCCCAGTTTTGTCCCCCGTCAGAAATTTTCTAATAAATTGTCGGGAAATTTGTGAGTAGGAAAAATAGCAATGTTTTCAGCTTTTGATTTGAACTGGGTTTTTTTTTGTTGTATTGGAATTTGTCTTGGATCATACATGTAAACAGTAACGTACCGGTCAGTAGAGTAAAGTAGAGGTAGAGCATGTATGAAAATTTAGCTACAGCTAACCATTCAGCATAGGGTGAATCGGGGTCATTGGGGTGACATTTGAGCGGACCGCCCTGGGTGATGTTTACTCTAGTTACGCCACTGAATCTATGACAAAGGAGAGATCAGCTGCTAGGCTCTGACCATCTACGGTGTGAGTGAAATGTAACTCCACATTTTAAAATACTTATAATTTATTTATTAACTATAATTTTTACAAGAAACAGATAGGAGAGGAAAGCGTTTAGCATGAGGTTTTATTTAAAATTCAGTATGGACACCAGATTTTGTTACCAGCTTCACAAACATTTCAAGAACCGTGTCAACTGATTTCACAGGAATTCTTGTGGTATGGAAGACATAACTTCTTGCATTTGCCTTTTAAGTTCTTCCAAAGTCTTGGTTTGGTATAGTAACCTTTAACGAACTCCAAAGAAAAAGTCACAGGTGTTAAGTCACAGGTGTTAAGTCAGGACTCATAAATAAAATAGGGAGTTATTTTCAATTACTCTGTTAATTTTAGGAGGTGTACCTATATACTATTGTATCATCAGTATAGATATTTACGAGAAATAAGTAATATGGCTTTCACTTCTTTAAGTAAACTCCTGATGTGTTAACGATTATTCCTGAAGAAGTCTATCAAGCTTTATATAAGAATGATGAAGCTCAGGCTGTTGCTTTGGATAACTCAAAGGCATTTGACAGTTTAGCATACTGGGCTTCTTCAAAAGTTGAAAGGTTATGGTATTTCTGGATGAATTTTTGAACAACAGGAAAAGAAAAATCATTTGGTATACTCCTCCGTTCAACCAAATGGTTAGTATTAAGTTAGGACAGAAATTCCTAGCTTTAATTGAAAAACACTTTCCTACAAATAGTAGACTTAGTAAAATATTTAATAAAAACACCCTAAAATTAAGTTACAGTTGCACTGAAAATCTAGACAGTATAATAAAAAAACACAATAATAAAATCCTGAATAAACCCCCATGCCAGAATAGTATTAATAAAAACCCTACACTTAAATTAGACAAAAATAGTGAAAAATTATGTGATTGTAGAAACCCAGAAGACTGCCTATTGGAAAATATATGCCGCGTAAAATCTGTAGTATACCAATGTACTATCTCATCCACTGAGAGTCCTAATACTAATATGATATACATTGGGTCTACGAAGAATGAATTTAAAACCAGGTGGAGGCAGCATAAGTACGCCTTCAACAATATTAATAAAAGAAATCAGACATCTCTATCTAAATATTTTTGGCATTTGAAGGAAATGAATAAAACACCAAAAGTAAAAAAAAAAATAATAAACAAAACTAGAACTTGTAAAACTTGGGATGACCCATGCCCTTTATGCCTACATGAAAAACTACACATTATCAAGTTTCTAAACAATGAAAATTTATTAAACAATAGACATGAGTTAATGGTGTTTTGCCGACATCATCAAATTTTTGCATTGATTAATTAGCATAAAATAATAAATACAAATTTTAAACTCCATAGTCTAAATAAAAAGTTTAAATGCCCTACCCCATCCCCCCAAAAAAAACAAAAAAACTTTTATGAAGTCATCAAAAAACAAATGTTAGCAAAATATGACAGTGTATTTATATCCACAAAACCCTTTCAGGAAAAAAAATAAAATAAAAAAATAAATAAATCTCCATAGACACTTAACCAGACTAGGCGATGTCATCTTCCGCTTTAAATTTAGACACCCCAACTTGACCTCTTTGAATGTAACTGAGATATTGATACAAATTATTAACCCTTACGCCCCTTTTTTTTTTAATAATTGCTCTAGCCGTTACCATAGTAATTTTAATTTTAATAATGAATATGCTTATAAAACGCGTAAATTTCAAGAATTAGTTATTCCAAAAAAAATTTCACTTAAAGATGGAACAGAGCTTAGTACTTTAATTTAATTTAATTCAAATAATTATATTGAAGTTTTCAGCTCTTGTTTTGAAACATGAGAACTCTTATGTAGTGATGGAATCATATTTTTAAATAAATAACTATATTTAGGCTCTACTTTTGTATCGAGCACTGTTTTTTAAAATAATAAAAAAAATACTAAAGAACTTTGGATTATTTACTAAAAGTTCCTAACAAGTTCTTTTTCTATTTTCTATATATTTTATATATATATATATATATATATATATATATATATATATATATTCAGACATTTTATTAAATTTGACAAGGAGTGCCAATTCAGTTTTGAGTAATTTTTTCTTATCAGCGTATCAGTTGATAGAAATCTATCAAGTTCATAAAGAAACTATCTAACATTGCTGTTGCAGTATTAAATGAAATCCCGTGGAATGAACAATTATCTATCATACATATCTTCATAATATGCAAACCTTACTCCCTCATTATACATACTTATGACATCGCCATTCAGTAAACCTCTACCTTGAGTGGCATTTAACCCTTTAAGCCCTGAGTTCCTGAACAATTTTAACCCTTCTATCTGAGCTCCTGAGTCAAAATTGGTATGTAATGTATCATGATAGATATAAAAATAGCTACAAGTGTTTACCCACTGTTCAACAGGTGACTGGACATTACAGTATTTTTCTCTACCACCAGTAAAGTGGTGGTCAGGGATTTTATGAGGTGAACATTAGTAAAAAGAAAACACACATGGATTAAAGTACAAGAACAAAAAGTACTACATATATATATATATATATATATATATAGTAAATTCTTTATTTAATTAATTTTTGTATTAGACATTATTTCTTATTACAACAATTTTTTTTGTTGGTACTACATATTTGAGTTTCTATCAGTTTTTTTTATTTTCTTAAAAAGTGAAATTTATGACAAACAGCCTAGATCAGGGGCAGGCAACCCCTGGCATGTGTACCCAACATGGCGCACAAAAGTAACTTGTTTCTGGTACACAAAACTTGTTCATTAGATTTCCTTTTTGACTTACCTATATTCTTTCACTACATATCTGAGTTTCTATTGATTTTTTGTTTTTTTCTTAAACAGTGAAATTTATGACAAACAGCCTAGATCAGGGGCAGACAACCCCTGGCATGTGTACCAAATATGGCACAACAATAACTACTTTTATTACTTTTATTCTTTCTCCTCTTTCATGTATATCATTATCTCATATATTTTTATTTTCTTCCATTTACAGATTGTGCAGAATTTCATGATCTAAAGAAACAATGTCATTCAAACGAAGAGGATATTAGAGAATTTAAAGAATATTGAACTCAAAAATTTGAGATGATTCAGAAAAACAATAAAGCCTTATGCATTTTCTGTTCCAAAACAATCATTTGTAGGACTTTTTCAGTAAAGAGACATTTTCGCAAACAAATCCTGCCAATATCATCAGTCATGGTAGTCATCTGTTGTGGCAGAAACTACATTTGACATGTGAATTTGTTGATCAGATAATTCATTCACAACTGCTTTACACATTTCAACCCCAAGGACAAACATCTCTTCATATAATTCATCACCCCTACAAAATTGAAAAAATATGGCTAGTCTAGTTGATGGTGTAATGTCCGTACTTTCATCAACACAACTAGAAAAAGACTCACATGAAGAAAAATGTTTTGTAAATTGTTCATCTGTCTTCCTTTCCAACTTAAGTATCATATCCTTAACTGTTTTCCAACTCACAGAAAAATCTTTAATGCACTGAATAATCTTTTTCTTTTCTGAAAGGTGTATGTTCTATCTAAGCTTCTTTAATATAATCTACATCACTGAGTTGCTTTGCATGTTGGGCAATAACTTTTGGAACCTCAAAATTAGCAGCAACTAAGTTGGAACTGGAACTACTTGAAATAAAGTCAAAAAAGTATCAGCCTGTTTTTTTTTTTTGTCTTGCTCTGTTCATGAGATATTAATCCTCTTTGTTCCTCCTTTGGATGTAGTGCTTATGCCCACATACGGAAGGATGAAAGATCCAAAATGGATCCTAAAGTGAAGAAGAGCATCTGCCTCGGATATGGTATTGGAGTAAAAGGGGCGCAGACTTTATGATACAGAAGAGTTAAAAGTATTTCATAGCAGAGATATCATTCTTAACAAATCAGCATCTATAGATGAACAGGGGAGAGAGGAAGTTGGAAACCAACCTGTAATGGAAATTGAATGTCAAAACATCAGTGATGATGATGACAATTCGCAAGAAACAGGACCATGAAGATGACTAAAGATTAAGAAAGCTCCAGATCGGTATGGTGAATGGGTGTACATTGCTCACAGATTGAATGATCTGTTAACAGTGAAAGAAGCACTTTCCAGTCCTGAGAAAAATGATTGGATGAAAGCAATGGAAAGTGAAATTGATTCACTGCATACTAATAAATTATGAGGTAAGTGGGTGTTCAAACGAAAATATGATGTTGACGGAGACATGGAACAACACAAAGTTGGTAGCTCAAGGATTTCTTCAGAAACATAGAGTTCATTATGATGAAACCTTTTGTAAAGTAGTAAGGTTTGAATCAGTGTGAACTATTATTGCATTAGCAGCAAAACATGATCTGAAGCTTCATCAGTTGGACATAACCACTGCATTCCTAAATGGTGAGATGAAAGAAGCAACCAGAAGGATTTGAGGTCAAAGGTAAAGAACACCTTGTATGTAAACTAAAGGGAAGTATCTATGGCTTGAAACAATCGTCAAGATGTTGGAATGAAGCACTAGATGGTCAGCTGAAAAAGATACATTTCAAGCAATTAGTAAATGATCCTTGCATCTTTAGTAACCCTCATTTCAATTTCAAACATTTTCTTGAATTTCATTGGTTGTTAAATAAGCTTTGAGAAATTTCCATAACAAAACAGTCAAAATTTATACAAAAGTAGGCGCAACTGACATAAAAAAAGCTTTTTCAAATTCATCCCTAATTTAAATGTTTCAAAAATCCTATTGGCTAAAAAATAAAAAATACAACATTTGCCCATGCATTTCTTAGAAAAATTCGCAACAAGCTACCAAGCCCCGTTGAGCTGATTTTGTTGTTAAAAAAACTATAAATAGAAATGGCAAACAAATTTTTGTCACATTTTGAGACTCACACACGCAAAGATACACATGGAAATTATGTGTCAAAATTGCCGCCAAAGAAAAACACTTTCTTTATGAGAGATTAGAAAAATTTACACAACAAACTTTTTCACTTAATATCTTTCATAGAAAAATCTTTTGTCTAAGTTGAATTCAACATTTTTAATCAAAAGCAGACAGCTTTTTAGACATTGAACATTTCCGAAACAGCGAAGAACCTTTACACATCTACATGCTATCCTCAGGAGGGGAGATCTTCATAACTGTGGTTTATGTTGATGACATCATTCTGGCAAGCAAGTCTTCAACATGTATCCAAGAATTTGCCAGAAAAATCTTGGAAAGTTTCAACATTAAAGACATAGGGAGACTACATTACTTCTTGGGTATTAAAATCATTTATCCAGATCCAGGAAAGATATGGATCAGGAAACCAGCATTCACAGCAGTAGTTTTTAAATAAATTCCAAATAGAAAATTCCTTACCTACAGCAACCCCAGTTGATGCTGGTGCAAGGTTAACTGAGCTATTTAATCAAGAATTGTATCAATCAGCAATTAGATGCTTACTGTATCTGTCAACAATGACACAACCCAATATTGCCTATGCTGTCAGTAATGTAGCAAGATTTTGTTCCCAGCCTACAATGGAAAACTAGAGGTCCATAAAGCATATCATACATTATTTAAATGGTACGCAGAACTATGGATTACTATATAACAAGGTGAGTGTAATCAATCTTATAGAATATTCAGATGTGGACTGGGCTGGTGATCTGGATCACCGCAGGTCAACCTCAGGCTACTTGTTTAAACTAAGTGGAGCGGTTGTCAGTTGGAGAAGTAAAAAGCAAACTTGTGTTGCTTTATCTACAGCTGAAGCAGAATATATGGCATTTGCAAGTGCAACACAGGAGACAATATGGATGCAGTGTCTTCAAAGTGATCTTAATGAAGCTGCAGTTAAACCAACACTCATCTACAAGGACAACTAATCCACAACATATATATCAAAGAATCCACAATATCATGGATGAGCCAAACATATTGATATTCAGTTTCATTACATCCGAGAACAAGTTGAAATGAAAAGTATTAAATTGGAATGCTGTCCAAGAAAAGACATGGTTGCTGGTGGGCTGACAAAAGCAGTTTTGAGCGCACAATTTGTGAAGCTCTGAGAACTGTTAGGTGTTAAAGAAATAATAGAACAGTCTGTCAAGTGAGGAGGAGTGTTGAAATTATCACTTTAGTAAGTCCTTGTTAAATTATAATGGGTCAGAGTTATCTACCCTTAATCTCTTGTTTGGTATAGGGGTCAGTTATCTGCCCTTACTTCCTTTGTTGTCATTGTTCATGTAGGGGTCAAATAATAATAAAATACACCTCACGTGTTAAAACGCACAGCATGTGTTTGCCTTATTGACTTCAATTATGCTGCCTGGAATAAAAAGATAAATACCTGCATTTACCCAAGATAAAAGGTACGTCTTAAATTCATGTGTAATTTGGTTTATAAATAATAACAAAAGGTCCCACTGATAATATATAAAAAGAGTCAACAAGCTTTCTGTCTGTAGTTTTATCTGAAGTTTTCTTTTGAAAGTATTTACTGACCTATTGGATGTGGAGTTTTTCCTAAAAAATGCACCTAAAAATAACCCTGCATCCAATACCGCAGTATCATGTATGAGAGGGACATGAAGACCATGAAGAAAGAGGTTCACCAGGAATTGGTTTATGCATAGAGCTTAGCTCTGAAACTAGGACTCCTGGAAGCAAACAAACATAACAATAAAACTATCCCTGAAGAATTCACACAGGAAAAAGACATTTATGGAATTGTACAATATTTTGCTGCTTTGTTTTGTTGAAATACCAGATTTTACAGAAATATTTACTCTGATTGATATATTGCTGCTTGTTTTGTGTTCATTTTTGTTGATATTAAAATTTACTTTTCTGCATGTATGGTATGGGACTTCATTTACCAACAAGTACCATATTTGTTTTTTTTGCCTATTACCATATTTACCAGTGTTCACGGATACCAGTAGATTTCTTTGTAGCTTTTATGAATTTACTGTATGTGCAGATGTTGCTCCCTGAAAAAACACCTAAAACAATTTTCAATAGATGCATGATGAAATGTACTAAAATTCTTCTTTTCCAAAAAATGTCCTGGTAATTAAACCTAACCTCACTTCTATTAAAACGAGTACTAATAGTATAAGTTGCGTTAATACTGTAAGTGTTTCTTTATGTTTAGTGAGAATGTCACATAAAGGTAAAGTTATAATTTTGATTGTTTTAGATGTGATGTGTCATTTTTTTTCCTGAATATTCCATGACAAATCTGAGTGTGTCCAATAGGCTGGCAAATACAGTAATTCTTCCTGGTATTCCTGTCTTCCTTGGATTCAAGCAGCTTGTATTAATAATCAAGTTATTTATAAATTTTCCATCTGTTCTTAATAAATACAGACATGTCATTGTTATAAATTCCTTGCCATTGTTTTATTGATTTAAGAAATTTTTCTTTAAATTTACTTTTCTTTCTCAGATCAACTTTTTCAGTGATACTGAAATAGCTGACATATGAATATCAATTAAGTATACTTCATGAATATCAATGAGGTAAGGCCTTATGAATATTCATGACTTGCCATGAGCTAAGGGGAGAGAATCCTGAACTTCATTTAATGAAATGCTGACATATTTCCTTAAGGATCAGCCATTTTGTATTTTAATCTTTACACCTCTGAGAAGAAAAAAAAAACTTTTTTGTTTGAGCCATTATCAAAATTAAATTACTGATATTTTAGAGCCAAAAGTAAGGAATTAATTTTTTTATATGAAGATATTAAATATTAATATTAAATATCCAAATAAAAATATAAAAAATATATTCAATTCTTGTTCTTGGTAATTCAACTTAATATTTGTCAAAACGAAAGCCAATGTAAACCAGCAGAATAGTACTTTATGATAGTTATTTTGGTGGATAAAAGCAGAAATAAAACTCCCCCACCACCCCATGTGCAATGGAAAAGTATAGGTTTGGAGCTGGAGTTTTCAAGGAACAGGTTTATTCAAATTTGTAGTGAACAAAGGCATTTTTATTTTTTTTTAATCATTTCAAGCAAGACAATAATGTCAATTGAACACAGGGGGTTACAGGGAATGAAAGAGGATGAGAAAACTTTAGACAGGAGAAGTGCAGAAAAGGATGATAAAGGAATAGAATTCAGGAAGAGAGAAGATGGCAATTGACTATGTGTTATACTCCGTGCTAAGGGAATAAATACTTAACACCAGGTGGATAATAGAAGAAAGGTTTATTGTACACAACCGGTACAATATGAAATACGGTACAGTTATATACACACAACTCAATCTAGTAGTGAGTGCCACTAATTGGAAGGTCAGACATGCTTGCGTCTTCTCTCTCTCACTCTTCCTCCAGTCTCTCGTAGACAGTCGACTTTATAGATACTTACTACCTATAGTGTAATCATTAATGGGGGTGACTGGTTATTCCATTTTATCAGTATTACATCTTTTGAACGTCGTATTTTCTTGGCTTCCAAGTGATATTCAGATAGAGATCCTCTATTGAAGGATTGTATTATTATCCATTGAATAAAACGTTAAAGAAATAGTGTTGGAATAAAAAAAAACATTCTTTCACGTACAAAATTAATGTAAGTTGATATAGACTTCAAAAGATCTTAACAAGAAGAATGGATTTCTTAAATCGGATAATTGAGCCAAGCGTTACTATGATACCTTTGTGGCGGACTTCACCACATTAATTTAACTTTAGATTAGGAAACAGGGCTGATGCAGAAAAGGATAAGCAAAAGACATTGTTCCACATAAAATATGTATTTAACAAGATGTACAACATCAAACAACGATTTGAAGGAAAGCATGCATTTAAGTAAGAAAAGGTCGAAATAAACAAGAGTTGTCTCTCTTTATCTGTTATTTTAGTATTTCAAAGTAATTCTTGTAATGACTATTCCATTACATCACTATGCTTTTAAATTTTTGAAGATTGTAGGTGGCAGGTAAGCAAGAAATCAGAAGGGAGTTCCACAGCTGAGAAGTGAGAGAAAAACTTTTAGAACAGCTGACTGCATCTAACTATAGTTCATTAGCATAACAGTGAGACCTAGTTGACAAACAAGTAGCATGCTTAATTTTATGCATTTGAGGCCCTTAATTAGGATATTAATTCGTCTGACAAAGTTTTCGTCAAATTGGATAATACAGCTATCTTCTATAAAATTATTCCTTAAGATTACAATATCTTAATTAGAAATGACAATAAAAGGAAAGGATTGAGGAAGACAGAAGATGGCAGTTGTTGCTGCATTTAATTTTTTTAAGATTGTAACTATGTACAGAGCAAGGTCAAAAGTCTTGTGGATCAAGAGGAATCTCTCCTTGCCAATATAAAGCATTGGAAAAATGACATGGTTTGGTCAGGACACATGACATAAGAGCCTCTGTTGAAGGCAGATGCAAACAGGGATGACAGCACAAAAGCTGGTTAGGCAACAACAGACAACAATAAAGAGTGAGTGGATATAACAATGCCAGAACTCATAACCACCAACAGATCATCTTGGAGGAGGGTGTGTGTTTATTTTGCTCTTAGGTCCCCCACTCCCGATGATGGAAGCAGTCAAGGTACTGACGAGAATGAGGTGGTAGGAAAGCAAGAAATCGGAAGGGAGTTCCACAGGCGAGAAGTGTGAGAAAAACTTTTAGAATAGAACAGCCGGTTGCATCTAGCTAGTTCATTAGCATAATGATGAGACCTAGTTGACAAATGAGTAGCATGCTTAAATTTAAGCATTTGAGGCCCTAAGGTAAAAAGCTCATCAGTAGCCACAAAAATATTTGTAGAAAAGACAGAGGGAAGCCACGTCACATCAGTGGGTACAGTCGAGATACCAGGTCAGGATTAGTAACATTACAGACCCTTCAATGAATTATTAAGCGTAAAATTCTCTATTCCAATAAGAAAAGGAGGAACAGAGCAAAATAATCAGCTACAAGACTGTAACTAAGTAAGACGTTCACAAAATAGAACAAAAGGGATACAGTCAAGTGGTTATAACCTGTGGACTTGAAGGCAGGTAAACCAAAAAATGTGGGAATAAGACCAGGAATTGTTCATTTTTATTAGCTAAGAAGAAATCCTAGCATACATCAGTAGGATTAGTCTATAAATTTAAGGAGAGGAGGTTTTCAGCAGTCATTCCTTAGATTGAAACCTGATCTGTGTTGAGTCTCCCCTTACCTCAACTGTGATTGGATAGCAATTCTCATTCCTCTTTCTTTATCAATTCTGTGTATTTTCAATTGTCTACAGACACATGTAACTTTTTTAATTAAGCTTGCTTTACATAAATTATCAATGTAGAGGAAGCAGGCATTGTTAAGCATAAAATTCTCAATGACAATAAGAAAAGGAAGAACAGGGCAAAATAATATGAAAAAAAGACCATGTAAGACAAGGCAAAGCAATTATAAAACAGGAACAAAGTAAAAAGTTCACAAGATAGAAACAATATTCACATGAAAAAGGGATACAGTCAAGTGGTTACAGTGTTCTGAATTCAAGATTAGAAAGAAAAAAATTCAGAGGTATGATTGAGAATTGTCCATTTTTAGAGAAGGAATCCCAGTATGAATCTGTAGGATTTGTCAGTAATGAATAATCAAATAAATAATCAAAAAAATCATTTTACTTCATGTTGGGAATAGACTATTCTTCCTATTTCTAATGCCACCAATTTGCCTTCATAGGGTTAATATTCTCTGATTTATTTAATACACCTTCTCCCCTTTAAGATAGATAGTTAACACTCATCCTGATCCTTGTCTGGTGCCTATCGGCTGACTTAAACATTAGAAAGTGTGAACACTATATTAGGTATCTTCGGCAAGTTAAATTTTAGGTTGACCTTTTAGCTTCTAATATCACATCTTTAGAGTTAACTCCAACTTCCCTCTATGGACATAAACTTCATTCCACATTGGGGTTAAAAAGACATTGATCCCTTTCATCATCTTCTGAAATAGCCTATTCCCACATGAGATAAAAAGATTTTTTGATTATTCATTCATATTGCTCTATTTTAACGAAATGCATTGAGCTCGCTTTTGTCAATCAGTTTTAATATTTTGATATCATTAGGATCTACTCAGATTATATACCCATGGATTTATTCTAACTTTAATATATATATATATATATATATTAAAATAAAGAGAAAAAACAGTAAGATTTATAATCCGGTGTTCAGTATTTTTATTATTAAAAAACTGTGCTCAATACAATTCTGCAGAGCATAAATATTATAAATTTACTAATTTAAAAATATGGCTCCATTGCTACACAGAAATTACCATGTTTCAAAAAGAGAAAGTAAAAACTTTGAATTTAATTATAGAATTAAATTAAAATCCCTAGTACTGTTTCATTTTCAAGTGAATTTTGGAACAACTTATTTTGAAATTTACTGAGTTTTATAAACACATACATTCTTAATATTAGTTTCTAATAGGATACGATGAAATACAATCATTTTGACAAGGGGTGGTAGAATATTCATTTTCACTGACAGCTATTGTATCAAAATATGAGTTACTTTTGAAATGAGGTTAAGTTAAGGTAGAGTAGGGTGCCTGTTCAACAAATGATGACATCCGTTTTTTGCATGTTTGTTTTTTATTCAATGACAAAAGTTTTTGGGGACTTTTTTTTCATGTTAATTCCTGTGTAGCGATGGAGCCATATTTTTAAATTAGTAAATTTATAATATTATATATATATATATATATATATATATATATATATATATATATATATTATGATAAACGTGCAATCAATTTACAAATACATGAATTATTCACACAAAAAACTAATGCAAAGGTTAATGATTTAAATACGGAGGTTTTTGTATATTATTTGAATTGTTTGCGATGATGGATGTCTCACCATTTAAATCATTAACCTTTGCATTAGTTTTTGTGTGAATAATTCATGTATATATATATATATATATATAGATATATATATATATGGACAATAAATGAGATCACTATAAAATAAAGAGATACTCAACTTCTATGGGCACTTACACATCTCCCAAGGCCTGCAAGTATTTTGTGGTTAAATCATTTTGCTTGAGTGGTTGAGAATCAATTACCACAGTTTTCTGTGAGTGGACAGCAAGGCGTGTTTTACTGGATGTGACAAAACCACATTGTCTGGTAAGGCTATCATTGAGAGGAGCAAAATGCTGCCAACTTACTTTAATATTTCCATGCAGTTGATCCCAATGTTCAAATCAGCCTCAAGACTATGAGGTAAAAATATTTCTTTGATTATTCATTCATATATATATATATATATATATATATATATATATATACACACATGCACCCAAGTATAGGATTGGTATATACTGAATAAATTCCAATAACCAACAAATACTATTCTTAAAAGAGTGCTCAATACAGAGTAGAGCAAATATAATTATTTATTCGGAAATTATAACATAAATATGTTATAAAATCACTACAAAAATAGCCATTTTGTTTCAACATTCTGGTGTCTTATCAAGTGATGGTGTTGAATGTCGTTTATACATGCCAGTTAGATCCAGTGACAGGACCCAAAGAGTATGAATTCAATACCCGGTTAAGGCAGTGGAGAACTTCAAAAGGGGAATTAACAGGAGATAACTGATAACTGACATCCATTAAACATGGCACGTGGAACTAGAACAGTCTACCCCAGTGAGCGAAATAAAGGGTTCAGTTCGACATTCCAACTACTTGAAGAAAGCTGGAGCATACAACGGCCGAAACGTAATAAATTAGATTATTATATTGTATACTTGTTTTTAGCTAATTATTCAAACCATGAATCTGATGATGTCAACAAAAAAACGTTAACTCGTGTCTATTGTTTAATAGATTATTATTATTTAGAAGCTTAATAATGTGCAATTTCTAATTGAGGCACAAAGGGCATGGGTCATCCCAAGTTTTACATGTTCTAGCCCTGTTTATAATTTTCCATTTTACTTTAGGTGTCCGATTTGTTTCCTTCAGATGCCAAAAATATTTAGATAGGGAAGTTTTATTTCTTTTATTTATATTATTGAAAGAGCACTTATGCTGCCTCAATCTATCTTTAAATACATTGGGTCCATGAAGAATTATAAAAAAACAAGCATACAATATAATAACTTGATTAATCCATAGCCCAATCATCAGATTCTTGGTTTGAATAATTATCTAAGAACAAGCATACAATATAATAAATTTCATAATCCATAGCCCAAATAAATAGTTTAAATACCTTACAAAAAAGATAACCCTTTATGAAGTCATCAAAAAACAAACGTTACGGCAGTTTTTTATATGCACAAATCCCTTTCATAAAAAAATAAAATAAAAGAATAAATAAATCTCCATAGAAAAGCATACCAGACTAGGGTTAATACATCTTCCGTTTCAAATTTAGACACCCCCACCTTTCCCTGACTTGACATCTATGAAAGTAACTCTATACTGATACTTATTATTAACACCCAACACACGCCTACCCAATTTAAACAATTCGCCCTAGATGTTACCATGGAAATTTTGATTTCAATTATTAAAACACGTAATTTTCAGAAATACGTTATTCCAAAAAAATTTTGCTTGAAGATGGAACAGAGCTTACTTTAACTCAATTTAATTCAAATAATTATATTGAAGTTTTCGGCTCTTGTTTTGAAACATGAGACCTCTTATGTCATGAGTTGGAATCATATTTTTAAATAAATAATTATATATATATATATTTTAAGCATCTCACCTCAAGCAAAGCAGGTGCCACTAGCATGCAAGGAGTTACAGAGAGCGAGAGCAAGAGTCAAGAGGGATGTTTGAGGAAAGTATAAAGAGAAGGAAGGATGTGGATCAAGATCAAGGCACCAGAAGATGTCAATTCACATTACATTTGAATGTTTGAAGATTATAGCTATCAAGGAAGCAAGTAAGAGGAAGGGAGTTTCCCTGTTGGGAAGTGTGAGAGAAGAAGCTGTTGGAATAAAAGAGGCGGTTATATTTAACTGCTTTGACAGTAAAAGGGTAGGAGCAAGATGCCAACCCTGCAGTACATTTAAATTCATGAAGTTGGGCACCAGTGAAAATAGATGCTCAGAACAATTGCCATGAAAATATTTGTAGAAAAGGTAGAGGGAAGCCACATCACATCTGTGAGAAAGTGACTGGAGTCAAGATGCTAGGTCAAGACCTATCACATTGCATATCTGTCTTTGGATTTTGTCGAGAAACTTGAGATGAACAGCGGGGACACTAGACCATATATGGCAACAGTATATATATATATATATATATATATATATATATATATATATATATATATATATATATACATACATACATATATATATATATATATATATATATATATATATATATATATATATAATAAGCAAAATAATATTAATATCTAGATTCTTCTGAACTGAGGCAGGTGTCCTCCAGTGCTCTATTCTTTGTCCCACTTTATTTTTAATTTTTATTAACGACCCTCCTGATGACATCAACTCTCAACTTGATATCTATATGAATAACACAACCATTTACTCCTGTCTCAATACTAATTCTGATCAGTTGAATAACATCAAACTGGCGGCTGATTTCCCAGAAGACACAGTTTGTTGTTAATTGTGGCAAAAAATGTCTTGTTAATTTTAACATCTCTAAAACAAAACTGCTTTCTGTTATTTATCTGAAAGACCCTTTTCTACCTTCCATTATCATAGCTGTTGCTAACCTCTAGGGGAGGGACTCGTTGCATCTTCTCAGGTTAACGTTCTTGGCTGACATGAAGTGGAAAGACTACATTGAATGCATTCTGAGGTCAGCTGCTAAGAAAGTTGGTTCAGTGTTATGCTAGATAATTTTTCTCTAGAATCTAAAATCTAAATTAAACTGGCAACATAAAAGAACATCTTTTAAAAAATGGCTAATGTTAGCTGAAATGTTCACCAATCCCAAACAGAAATCAAAAAATTTAAAAAGTAAATAAAAAAATAATCCTGAAGGAACTTTCTTTGATTTTTAATCAAATGTGTGTAAATGAGTGAGTAAGAGAAAGTGAGTGAGTGAGTGAGTGAGTGTGAAAAAGTGAATAACAATGAATGAGTGAGTGAGTGTAAGGGAGTGTGAGTGCAAGTGAGTGTGTGTAGCTTAAAAGAAAGAACCAGTTGCCTCACAGAGAGGAAGGTACCTAAAGCGAAAGACCCAGTTATCTCCCAAAGAGGAGAAGCCCTAAAAAGACCCAATCACTTCCCAAAGATGAGGTTACAAAAGATAAATCTGAAGACCTGACAGTGCAGTGGCTGAGGAGTTACCCAGTAGATGAAAGTCCTCACCAAAATGCAGTGTGAACTTCATGAAATTCTTGGAGTAGGCTGAGGGGTATGCATATTTTATTAAGGATGGTGGCGTATTGGTTGACCCCTAAGAAGTTGAAAAGTCTGAAAAGAGCAAAATTAGTCATTCCATTAAAGATGTCATTGTTAATGAACAAGCATCTCTAGTTATTTTGTCACAGTAAATTATGAAAGGCTCAGAATGTTCATGTGGAATGTAATGCTCTGCCCATACTTGAAGATTGTATGGTTAACATGGAGATGATCACTCAACATCTGATCTTCTTCACAGAATACAACAAAATGCATAAGACCAGGGTGACAGTTTTCAAAGGTTTCTCTGCATGTGAAGGGGGAGGTGTTGATTGTTTATCTTAAACAATATGGCAAATTTATTAACATCTCATCTGACCTCAGAAGAAGGCTCTGGACAGGAAGAGGCCAGGTGAACAATCTGGCCACACTTCCAGCATGCTGGGTTCCATCTTGTCATAAGCACAGGCAATGTTTGTCCGTCAACATCCAAAGAGTTGGAAACTGAGCTGAAGGCATACATCATCAACATTATTGTGTTGATCAAGATATAAATTCACTTCTTCTCTCCCCATCTATAGGCTAATTAGTAGAATTTACATCAGTAAATCATTCTCCAAAAGAAATTCTCATAATCTAAAAAATATTTTCTGCCTTTAAATAATCTGCAAAATGTTGATAAACCATAAAAAAGAAATCAATCAAAATGTAAACGATAAAATAAATTCCCCTCTTCAAATTCTCCACTGGGTATTAAACTCACACTCTTTGGGTCTTGTCACTAACCAACAACTTTATCCACTGTGCCATGTGTCCTTGAGGGCAATACCTGGTTAATACCCAGTTAAAGCAGTGGAGAACTTGGAGAATGGAATTAACAGGCAACAAAGATGAGGACAATAGTCTGAATAATGTAAATAGTGTACATAATACCTCATCTCAGAAATATAGACAGATACTGAAGGGCCGAAACATTGTAATAAATATGGTGACAAAAAAGAGGACAATAGTCTGAATAATGTAAATAGTGTACATAATACATCATCTCAGAAATATAGACAGATACTTAAGGACCGAAATGTTGTGATAAATATGTCAACAAAGATGAGGACAATTGTTCAAATAATGTAAATAGTGTACATAATACCTCATCTCAGAAATATAGACAGATAGTGAAAAGCCAAAACGTTGTAATAAATATGGCAAGAAAGATGAGGACAATAGTCCGAATAATGTAAGTAGTGTACATAATACCTCATCTCAGAAATATAGACAGATAGTGAAAGGCCGAAACATTGTAATAAATATGGTGAGAAAGATGAGGACAATTGTCCGAATAATGTAAATAGTGTATATAATACCTCATCTCAGAAATATAGACAGATACTGAATAAAATAAATACTTCCTTCCATATTCATTTTGTTTCATGTCTTATTTTTGTTCCCAAATTCATATTATTATATTTGTATTACTACGATCTTGCCTTATCTATCCATTCACATCTCTTGTATCTAACCGTCACATCTGCTTGACTGTGTTTAACCGTATCTCTTCTCTCTGGTGCCTTCTTGAGGACAGTCCATGTTAGCTCACATTGCTTATCTGAGAACTGAAACCTCCATCTTGTCACCAATGATATTGTTACAATTTGTTCTTTAATAGCTTTTTGATAACTGATATGAAATAAAACTATTTTTCTTGTAAGACCAATGCATTTTAATATAAACAAACTTCAAATAGGATTAGTCATGGCCGAGTTTTTTCTTTTGGAAAGCCATTCAAAATTATTCTGCCTAAGAAATCAAACTTATCCAATGGAGAGTTCATTATGTAAACAATATAGTCTCAAAGATATTTAGTGATAGTTTTTTTTTTTTTATTTCAGCCGAGAAAGATATTTAATTTCATCAGTTTTACTCGTCTTGGCAAGTGCAGTGACTGGGTCCAGAACTGTATGCAAATAGATATTCTTGTTTGATTTCTTAATAACCTGATATGTTTTTTTGGTTTTATTAAAACAATTCAAAGATTAAAATTTTTTTATGTCAATGAACACTCGTTGCACCTTTTGTGATGCCAACGGATACCCATTGTTACTTTTGTAATGCTTGTTGTAGTTGAGACCTTGTAATTGCAGATACAACTATAATTTGCTGTTAAACAATGCTGGTGTCAGATGCTTTTGAATAACACTTGCACTAATAATACTTGTTTGATAATACTTGCTCAATTAGTAATCCGTATAGTGATCTGAAAAGAGAAATAGTATAGTGAAAAGAGTAGAGAATAATGATCTGTGTAGTAATAGAGGATAGACTAGAAATAATGATTATTAATTGTCAGCTACTTCCTACATATATGTGTTTCTTCTATGGTCACATGGTCTACTTAATTCAATAATGGGATCACCCATGTTTGCTCACTGGCAAGCTATGTTCAAACTCAAGTGTCAGCATTGACACTCTATTCCTATATAATGAAAATGCATATAATATTTCATACACTTTTTTTAATGGGGTAGGAAGTAATGGCTTCAAAGCGCCATCAAATTAATTGTAAGACCTTAGTAATGAAAAAATATATTGTAACAGAAACGAAATGCAGAATGAGCTACCTACTGCTAGTGATATTGGTACCCATCAGTTAAAGAAACAACATTTAGTGTACTGTCCCTGCAGAGAGAAAGCAAATGGCTGTCCTACCAGAACAGAGTCAGTGCGAACCCCTGGATACCTGCTTATGAAGAAAGAAAATCTCTACCAGCTTCCTGCTGAAATAGTTGGGATGATGAACTGAATGGTATTAACTATGCAAATGATTCCTTTTGTTAGCCAACCACTAATGTTTTGGGTTCCATAAAAGCAGGCACATTTTTAAGAAGAGACAGGTGGGCAAAGCGCGATGCTGAATGTATAATTGTTACCGAAGATTTTATGTCCATGTTATCCAGTGTTGACTGAAATTCATTTATCCTTGTTTTTGATTCCAGTCTCTTGACTATGTTCATCCGTTATGTGTGGTGTTCCTATTTGGAAGTGTTTTTCATGCCCTACTCATCGTGTTTCAGTGTTTGGCTCCTTTAGTGGTTGATTCCAGTGCTGCTGGTTTTTCCGTTTATCCTAATTTGTGACATACCTCTTTGTTCACAGATACCTAACCAATAAGAAGATAATTCTTCATAAACCAGTGTAAGGAGGATTAACTTTTCAAGCCAAATTAATTATACTCTTACTTTCTAGTTCAGTGGAACAACATGATTTGAGATAGGCCTCTAGTTCTGGCTGTGAGTTGCACTATGACTTGGCCTGAAGTAAAGAACACCATGGTTGCAATGCAAACTAACAAAAATTAGAAAGAAAGAAATTCTATTTGTAGAATTAATAATAATTAACTTTGTTTTATTCCAGAAACTCAAAATAATAATATCTTCAGCTCTCATTTTTTTAAATTATTTTTTTAAACTGTACTCTTCTTGTACTCTTAAACTGTACTCTTCTTGTACTCTTAAAATGTACTCTTCATTGTTTGCATTCAGACAAATGTCATCTTTCTTGTTAATGTCACAGTATTTTAGACATTGTGCTCTTCAGTCTTCTTCAGGTGTCTGTCAATCTGGGTAACCTTGAAAGAATTTAAAGTTGAAACCTTTATTTAATCTATGGGGATCTAATGTTCATGTAGATTAAATAAAGAGCTTAGTCAAAAATTCAATGAAGATTATCTGGATTGACAAACACCTGAAGAAGGCTGGAAGGCAAAATAGCTGAAATGTTGTCATAATAAAGACATAGACCTTCGTTGAATGTAAATAATGTAAAAGAAATGTTAACTGCTATTCCCCAAAAATTAAGAAAAAAATGTTCTAAAGATAAGGATACAGCAGACATCTGACATTTGAAGAGCACACTAGATAAAGTATTTTGAAGGCAACAGAACTGAAGATGTTCATCTGAAAACTTTTTGAAATACATTAACCTTTAGTACACTGCATTACTAATATTATTTCCCTTCTACTGCATTCTTTTTCAAGGCCTATCAATTTGAAAAACCTTATTGTTAATTTCACTCAAAGTTTTTTCTGTTGCCATAGCAGGATATGACAACACAACTATGAAATTCAAACACACTATTGTTCAGAGATCAGAGTCACCTTCAGTAGCAGGATAAACTTTTTGCACAGCAAATGAAGTTGCATACAGAGTGATAAAGGTTTAAAACACAGTAAGAAAGACTTTTATATCATTATCAAAAGATTCATACAACTGAGGCAACTGCAATATCCAAAGCAATATCTCCCATTAAGATTTAACTTCTACATTATACATGATTAAACTTTAACTCAACAAATTGAAAATATATATGATATGATATATATGGAAGCATTTTTACAGTAAAGCCATTGGAAATACAAATCATTAGCAATGCATTTACATTATACAGATAATTTTATTTTATCAGTAACATTTGAATTAATTTCTACACTCTGACAATTCCATTTTTTACTTATTTAAAGCATACTAATTTAAGCATATTCATTTCTAATTAAGCATGTTAATTTCTAAAAGACTGAGGGGTTACTTTGGTTTTGATTTTTTGTTACCTTTCTCTTGTATATATACAAGTATCTTCTCTTCTAGACATTGTTGGTTCCAAGTGCTTTCAGCTACACTGTTAGCCATTTTCAAAGATTACTTTTTGTTATACTCTTATAATCAATGGTATGTAAGTGTTATTTTCAACAGTATAAAAGTTATGAAAGTAAATATATTCCAAATCCAGCTATTGTATTGCTGTTGTATTAACCTTTAACACTCTACATTATTAATATTGCTTCCTTTTCATTGCATTCTTTTTCAAGACCACTCAACTGCAATATCCTTATTTTGATTTTCCCTCAAAGCTGTTTTCTGTTGCCATAGCAGGATATGACAACACAACTATGAAATTCAAACACTATTTTCAAAGAGCAAAGTCACCTTCAGTGGCAGGATAAACTTTTTGTACAGCAAATGAAGTCATAAACAGAGTGATAAAGGTTGCACTTAAAAGAATTCCTCCTTTAAATAGGGACAGCATTTCCTTTGATAAAACCTGATCTCTGTTTTACTCTCAATAAAAGATGACTGTTAAACTTTGAATGAATTGCATTCAATGTCTAACACTTAGCTATATCTTTAAGGGCCCACCAATAAAATAAGATTTTACTTGGCTTATCACAAAGAAAAATGGTCCTTTTTGTCAAGATCTCAAAACAAAATTTTCTTTCAAAGGTTTACAGGTATTTGACTGATTATTATGTGGGCAGAGTATTTAATGAGGGATCACCCTGCTTAAAAACTGGACTGGAATGTGGTGCTCAAACTTTATCTAGTTGCATACTGTACTGCTAGGAGTATGATCATCATTACTCTGACTCATTCCGTCATGTGACAGTTTTAGATTGACTTGTTTGCTGACTTTTTGGTGTTTGCCAACACATTTAGTGACTTTTTGCAATGGCTGCCAAAAAGACCAGATTGTCTGAAGTTTATTTTTCTAAATTGCATCTGAAACTTGATTCAAGAAACTTTTAAGAAAAACTCAAAGCAAAACACAAGGGGCATTTTTGCTTCAAATATGGCTAGCAGTCACATGATACATAGAGATGGATCACTTTACAATCAACCTTGATTTTGTTGACCTTGAACAAGCTGTAATTAGTAAAATTTTGGAAAAGATCTTTTTTTTTAACTAAATTCTACCATTTACAAGGCTCAAAGAAATGTCAAGATAGGGAGTTACTGTTAAAATGATAATGAGGAATTAAGCATGCGGTATGAACTTTTTACACTAAATTGTTATGCGAAACAAGGAAAAGACAAAACAAACATTAATATATTTGATGCCAGATTCATTTAATCCTATTTCCACTTAGTAAAAATAAAGAAATGATGATTTTGAGTAGAAATGTCTTTTATACTAATTTCACCCAATACAAGGCCCAAGAGCCACTCAAGATAGAGTGTTACATTGCTTGGTTTGGTTGTTTGTGTTTAGCAGCATATCAACCCGTATGGGTTATTTAATGCCAAAATCTAAATCTGAAAATTCAAAATTTATAATTAATTTTTTTTTTAATCATTTCACCCCAAGCAAGGTGGGAATGTCAAGATGAAGGGTAGCTGTTAAAATTAAAGTGATGAATTAAGCCTGTGGCATGAATGATAAGGAAGATGGTACAAAGTAAAGGTTATCAGGATGAGGAGGATTGATAACTACCATTGACTTGACAAGGTTAAGATTGTAATGTTCTGGAAGCACCCATGTGGAAGTTTGTTGCACAAAGTAACAATTCTTAGGACAAAGCTGTCAGAGTGGTGTTTTTACCTTACTTTTAGAAGACATGGGAAATGAGGATGATTCAACTCTGTGGTAGTGGCACAGCATGTAAAGTTCTGAACTGGTGGAATTAAAAAATAGAGATCATCTGAAATCATCTGCCATGGAAATTGAAAGAGAGTAATGATAGGCTTCCAGAAGGGGGAATAAGTTTTACCTTACTGGATCTCAGTTTTGAACTCTGTCAAAACTGGAAAGTGATTTTTTTTTTAATTATTTTTTATTTTAATCATTTCACCCGAGCAAGGCAGAAATACCATTAGTATGCAGGAGGTTACAGAGAGTGAACATGAAAGAGAAGACTGAGAATAGGGAGGACTAAGAAAAGGACAAAAAATGAACAAGATTCAAGAAGACAGAAGATGGCAATTTATGGTGCGTTTACATTTTTCAGGATTGTAGTTTCAAAGGTGGGAAGTGCAAGAGAAGAAGTAGAAATGGCTGTTACATTTAGCTATTTTAACAGTAAACAGGTGGGACGTAGAAGTCAATATAGTAGCACACTTATATTCATGTAGTCATGGCACCAGGGGAAAAAAAGCTGTTTGTTAAAAAGGCAGAGGGAAGCCATGTCACATCAGTGAGAAAGTTACTGAAGTTGAGAAACCTGGTCACGGTTGATTACATTATAGATTCTTCTTTTGATTTTGTCAAGAATCTCAAGATGTACAGCAGAAGCACCAAATCAGATATGGCAACAGCATTCAGTTCACAGGTGAATTATAGATTTGTAAATGTGCAAGATAGCAGCAACATTCCATTGTTGGTCTAATCTGATTCTTCTAAAGATAAATCATGACAAGTGGAGCGAGGTACTCCCTGGAGCAATAAAATGAGCTTACTGTTTCCCCCACATCTTAAGCAATGGATCATATATTTGGGTTTCAATCAATTCAGAGTGTTCAGCTATTGTTGCTGGGATATCTCTGTAAACTGGTTTGTCTTGTAGTTCATGCCAATAAGTATTAACACCAAATTGTAATTTGTCAAATCCAAATTTAAATCTAACCCCTAGAGCCAATATAAGTTTGTTTTGGCAAAAAACATCTTGAAAAGAAATGCATTTCTTAGGTTTATGTATCAATCAAAACAACTCATTCATCTCTCCTATATATATATATATATATATATGAGTTGTTTTGATTGATACATAAACATACATATATATATATATATATATATATATATATATATATATATATATAGGAGAGATGAATGAGTTGTTTTGATTGATACATAAACCCAAGAAATGCATTTATATATATATATATATATATATATATATATATATACTAGCAGTAGAGCCCGGCGTTGCCTGGGGATGTAACAGTAAGAGATAGATCAAGTATTGACCATCATAAAGACTGAAAAATAAAATTGACAAAGATTATTGTTTAAGGTTGATGGACACGCATGTCTTAATTAGTTTTTTTGTTTTGTTTTTTTTTTCATGAATTGGTCAAACCCAAACTCAAACAAAACATTGTTTACAATCGTTATGAGTCTATCGATTGATGAATAGAATTTTATTATAAACAATTGTCTTGTAAATGGAATTTTTAAACCATTCTGAATGTATAAATAAAGAAAAAAGTGTGCAAGACAATAAGAAACACTACATGCCAAAAAAAAAGTTGATGTTTGTTTTATCGACTGAAAAATGTAAGAAATCCGATCCCATATATAAAGGACACACACACACACACAAACAACCTGAGTTTTTTAACCCGATGTGAGTTGTCCACCTTTCATTCTCACGATGTGTCTTAATCATGTTTTCAAATTGATTTTATTAAAAAACAATTGTGTTTTTCCCATTTTCGGCGCCATTAGAACCACCACAAGGTAATTTTATGTAGTTCTGTGAAGTTTTGTTGAAATCGGCTAAAAAATGTAGGAAATCCGATCCAATATATAAACGTTACAGACACACACACACACACAATCTGCGTTTTATAATAAGTAAGATATATATATAAATTACATATAAAAAAAATTTGAAGATACTCCATATGAATGGCTATATACCCCTGCAAGAATTAACCTTGCAAGGTTTGTCAACACAACACCAAGAGCTTTGGAGATTATGAAATTTATTCATATATGCTCTGTAATAAATACATTGAGCTCTCTTTGTGGATCAGTTTTAATATTTTATATTATTCAATTTCACTTGGATTATTTACCCACGATTTTTACCTGTATATATATATATATATATATATATATATATATATAATGCCTGGCCACTCATATTCGAGAATGCCTGTCTACTAAACCAGCTACATAATCCTCATTGCAGATTTAGCATGATCATCAATTTCACTCACAAGGCTTGAATCAACCTGTGGTTGGGTTTTCAGACACTTTCCAAAGGTGCCGTATGATGGGATCACCTCTTCCAGACTGATAACATCAGGAAGTCACCTTCTTGACAAATCAACCCTGGTGAAATTTGAAGCCGAGTCTCATGGTCAGAAAGCGAATGTTCTAACCACTCAGCCATGTGTGTGTGTGTGTGTGTGTGTGTATGCGTGTGTGTGTGCACATACGTGTGTGTGTGTATGTATATATATATATATATATATACACACACACACACACACACACACACACATATTCTCTAATACTGAACATAGGTGTTTCCAGTCAAAGAGAATTGAGAGTCCATTTTGTAACCCACCAACACACACACATGGCTTTCTCCCTTCATTTCACTTTAGACCATCAAAGACAAAGACTTTGCATAAGTTGTGAAAAATAATTATTTCAACTGTTACTGAAAAATCAACTTTTGTCTTCTGGTTTTTTTGTTCCTTGTTTGGATTTCAACCTTTTGTTTCTATTCAGAAGAGAATATTTTTTTTGGTGGAAGACAACTAATTTCGGATCAGAATATAAGTTTCTTTCCAAAGTTGGATCTGAGAAGGAATGATAAAATCTAATATTTTTTCTCCAGGCAGTTTACGGGGTTTACCCTTTCTTACTAAGCCGATGTGCTGAAAAGTTCTCAGTCTCATCAAGAAGCTTTTAAAAAATACAACTGTTGTGTGATCATTTGGTTAGATCTTGAAAAGCTGGTTGGACTGTGAACTTTTCTGTGCCCACTGTTTATGATATACCAAGTGTATTTGTTTTTTAGCAGTTTATTTTTTTAATCTGTATCACCACTTGCATGCAAGGCATAAGGCCACTAAGACACATGGGTTTACAGGTTGTGGAAGAATTAGGAACAGAAACATTAATAATGAGCATTTTGTACTGGCCAGAGTGAGAGCCTATAGCTAGCTGCCACGAATAGGCAGGAAGATTCTATTGGCCAGTGTGAGAGCCAACAGCTGACTGACATGAATGTTAACTAGCATGCTAGCATGCAAAAAAATCATCACAAGTGGGAAAAATTTAAATCTGCATGGCACTTTACTCCAATTGGCTCATTCACTTGCTTAAACTCAACATTGATTCTGATTCCGCAGAACTGGGTCGGGTGTGAAAAAGTATTTGTTGCTAACATTCTTTTTTCATTCGGTTTTTCCAGT
Organism: Acanthosepion pharaonis; assembly: GCA_903632075.3. Lineage (NCBI taxonomy): Eukaryota > Metazoa > Mollusca > Cephalopoda > Sepiida > Sepiidae > Acanthosepion > Acanthosepion pharaonis. Next base: position 2,170,978 of record CAHIKZ030004360.1, on the reverse strand, counting down.
TATGAGTCCTTTTTTAAAGCTGATCGTTTTGTGTTCATTCTTTTTTCATAACAGATTTAATGTTTAGTATAGAGCATAGAAAAAATTTGCAGTCTGAGATAGGCAAGAAGTAAGGCATGTAGCAACATCAGCACGGCAAAGGGCACTCCTTTAAAGGCAAGGAAGGGCAAAAATATTTTAAGTCAAGTGATAGCAATTGCTGTATGAGTCGTACGATTTTTTAATCAAGCACAGGCAACGTCGGGCCATGCTGCTAGTAAAATATAAATTTTATTGTAACCTAATGATGTACAATAATGGATCATATGCAATAGAGATGAACAATTCAAGTAGAAAAATTATAGACATGTCATAATAAATCATTTCATCTTAACTAAATCAACAATGTCTCACAGCAATTTTTAACATCAACTTGAGATTTTTCTTATGAAAAAGTTGAATAAGTTTATCAGATTCAACATTATAGATAAAAAAAATGGTTAATTTTATATAATGTTTTTTGAGGCTTAGCATGAGCAAAACAAACTGACTAATTTGGATGAAAAAAAAAAAAACCAGAATGACAAAAAAATCCATGATGAATAAGTACAATGTTTACTTGGGTTGTTCCAACTCAGCACAAGGCTGACATAAGCTTGACCATTTTAACCTTTCTTATCATTACTTACTCTAACTTCTGAACCAGAAAAAGAAAACAGATATACCCAAAAGACATTGAGAACATTGTTACCTGACAGTTTCCATAAAAAACAATAAATGGTCCACAATAAAAACCCAAATTTTTGTCGCTTCTATATTAATTGTTTCTGAACGAACAAGCACATCTGTAATACAGCAAAATGCAATCATTAATTCTATATATTTTTAACGATTCTGTGGACATAAAATGAGGGTTTAATTTTCTATTACAAACTAGTCCTCCATAATTACTAGATATTAATATGTTAATTGGGAAACTATATAAAAAGATGCATATTTGAAAATAGTAAGGATTTAAGATATGCTATAATTTTTGGTAACATGGCTAAACTAGTATTAAGATCAGATTTTACTCGACACACAGTGGGGGATTGATTTTCTATTAAGTTATAAACTGCTCCACCATACCAGATTTACTACTGACTAATGGAATAATTGGAAAACTATATTTAAAGACTCATTTGAAAACTTAATAATAGTAAGGATTTAACAAGATTTGCCAGGATTTCATTTTCAGATAAACCCTTTCCAGACACCAATAATTTCTCAATTTTACAATAATTCCAATTTAAATTCAATTTGTATGCTATCTACACAAATTAATACTTCTATGCAATATATGTTCTGGTGGAGATATTTTTATACATGGATATCTGGTTTTGGGCGTTTTATACAGAAACCTAATGCAAGAGAATTACTAATGAATAAAAACATTGTAAATATAACTTGAGGAGATATTCATAATGTATCCTATTTCTCAGTGTTGTTGAAGTTCAAGCCATCATTCAATGGTAATATTAGCCATTTCCCTACAAGGAAATGTTTGGAGTCATTGATGAGCAGCCAGTTCCACTCAAGTTACACTTTTCTACATTCTTTGGCCACCGGGCTGGGACCAAAGTGTAGTATCTGTTCTCCTTGGAATTTTTTGACGGAGCAGCCAGTGTCATTGAAATTATGCATTTCTACAAAAACTGGCCATCAGGCTGGAGATCAAAGTGTAGTATCTGTTCTAATCTCTAATTGTAATATTGACTGTTTCCCCTCTAAGAAAACATTTGGCATTTCTTGACCAAGCAGACAGTAAAGTTTTCAGTTGAAATTTCTAAAATCATTCTTTTGAAACAATTTTTCAGGAAAATAGTTTATCAAGTCCAGTAGTTGTTAATGTTCTTTCAAGTATTGATGGTGATAGGGGAAGTCCTTCCTAAACTTTTATTTGAAGTTATGTGGAATATCAATATTTTGATTATATATTTTTCTCTTTGAGTTGCATATGCTATCCATTTTTGTTCTTGCTGCTGTTGGTAGTCCTCAAGTTATGTGGCTTCTTTTATTTTGTACAGTTCTTTGTGATTCTGTAGCACCAGTCCACAAGGTTCAAAGAAGGATGGTCTTTTGCCAAGACCCACAGGCTTGACTTGTTCAAAGCCATTTTAATACTATTAGACCTTTGATGGCAGCATTCATTTCTATTTGGTACAGTTCTTTTTGTGATTCTGTAGCACCAGTCCACAAGGTTCAAAGAAGGATGGTCTTTTTGCCAAGACCCACAGGCTTGACTTGTTCAAAGCCATTTTAATACTATTAGACCTTTGATGGCAGCATTCATTTCTATTTGGTACAGTTCTTTGTGATTCTGTAGCACCAGTCCACAAGGTTCAAAGAAGGATGGTCTTTTGCCAAGACCCACAGGCTTGACTTGTTCAAAGCCATTTTAATACTATTAGACCTTTGATGGCAGCATTCATTTCTATTTGGTACAGTTCTTTGTGATTCTGTAGCACCAGTCCACAAGGTTTAAAGAAGGATGGTCTTTTGCCAAGACCCACAGGCTTGACTTGTTCAAAGCCATTTTAATACTATTAGACCTTTGATGGCAGAATTCATTTCTATTTGGTACAGTTCTTTGTGATTCTGTAGCACCAGTCCACAAGGTTCAAAGAAAGATAGTCTTTTGCCAAGACCCACAGGCATCACTCATTTAAAGCCATTTTTAACCATTGATCTTGCGAAATGTATTCAGTTAATAGTTTAAATATTTCTGAACAGATTTGGTACAATGCATGATCTCCGTATGAAAATCTTGATCTGACGGGTTTATTCAAGCACATGCCTAGAGTTGATTTTTTGGTTTGGCAGCAATTTGCGGTGTTGTGTGAAACTACTTCTGACGCAGCCTATTCTATTTTCAATTTCTATTTTCTCTAATACTAAATTTGTTATAATCGATCTATATGCTGAGGTATTTGAATTGTTTAGTATTTACTAATTCCACATCCTGAATTTTTATGTTGGATTCAGGATATGTGCCTATGGTGAACAATTACATAGAAGCAAGCAAGTCAGAGTGGCTTGCATCTGGTGCAAATGAAAATAAGTTCCTTAACTCAATACACAACACATAGCAGCAGCATTTTATTCCTTGAAAATGGCATGACTCTCCCCTTCTAATGTTAGGTTTTTCAAAAAGTGTATATTCTGAAACCGTGTCTTTTGTACAGCTTAGCATGATTCAACCAATAGCAAGTCATGTGGATATTGGTTGAACTGGAGGATGCCATTTGATTGGGTAACTTAGGACAAAAGTGAAGAATGCTAATAGGTCAATCGGCTGTGGTGTTGGTATGATAAAAGAGGTCTGAAGCAATGAGAAGGAAACAACTTTTACGTTGGTGATATGTGCAGGAACTCAACAAGGATGGATTGAAAAAGAAGTATTTGGTGTTGTACAAGTGACGCTAGAGGAACACAAGCTCATTTACGCTACAGCGCCATCACTGTTTTCATTCCAATTCCAGATCATAGTTTCTGTTTTGGAAAGGTATATATTGAGTCCTATTTCTTAGAACACTTGATAGAGGATGTTTTCATTTTGATGATGGATTCAGGGTATCAGTGCCATCACTGCTTTCATTCCAATTCCAGATCATAGTTTCTGTTTTGGAAAGGTTTATATTGAGTCCTATTTCTTAGAACACTTGATAGAGGATGTTTTCATTTTGATGATGGATTCAGGGTATCAGTGCCATCACTGCTTTCATTCCAATTCCAGATCATAGTTTCTGTTTCAGAAAGGTATATCTTGATTCCTATTTTTTTGTAACACTTGGCAGATGTTGATTTTCTATTCAAGACCATTCTTATCCTAAGTATGAATATATATGTCACCAGCATAGCCTTCCTCCTCATCATCAGTACATTGGCCTTGGGCAGGAAAGCAGGGAGAAAGGTAGAGATAACAATATCAATCGCTTGATGTTTGTCAAGGGACGTGTTAATACGCTCATCTCCTTCTCCCTGGTAACAGGCAAACTTGCCCGTCTTTTAATTTGTTTGTGGGGCTTGAAAAGGTCATTTGAGAATTCACTCCCGGATATGATTCGGGCCTTTCCATTGGACAACGAACAAACTTTGTGTCGGCTCTCGAAAAGGTCTGTAAAAGATTTTTGTTTCTGAGAATTGAAGATTATTTGAATTTTGTTTTTAAATATTTCCTAGTTTTCTATTAGCTGGAAAACATTTTGCATCAAGGTGTGAAATTTCATAAGTTTTGTTTTGGATTCACTTTTGCATGTGTGTCAAGCAAAGTTTGTAAATTCGGGTCTTTTTAATTTTTAACAAAATCAATGAGTCAGTGCTTAGCATTTGAATTTTTAAATCTAGATCTTGTTTTGTTCACTACAGATTTTCTCTTCAAGACCATTCTTATCCTAAGTATGAATATGTATGTCACCAGCATAGCTCTCCGTACATTGTCCTTAGGAGGGAACAAAGAATAATTGTCTTCTGTTACTTGATTTGTTTGGGATGTGGTATGGAATGATTAGATGGTCAGTTCTCATCTTTTTACATCTGCATCTGTAGATGTGCAGGATATAGTCTTGGAAAATATATTCTTATATTAGAGTGTTGGGAAAGTAAGTTAAATTTATTTTAAAATTATTTATCGATGTAATCACCTTTATTTTCAAAACCCTAAACGAATGGGAGGAAAATTTTAATTTCACTTTTAAAACCCCTTTCCTGGTGTAGATGTGTATACACTTTTTTTTTAAAGTGTCTTTTTCAAACATGGACAAATAAAAATGTCCAAAATATAGCTTTCAAAAGCCAGTTACAAACGTGTTGTGTTTATATGTTGATTTTGATTCTTTTTATGCCCTTCTGAGCTTGAAACGAGTCGAGTTGTCAATTCATATGTCGGGTACTTCAAAGTGCCTCTGTTTCTTAGTTACTATATTAAAAACAAATAAAAAATTTGTCTGAAAAATGAAATGTTTTTCCCAAAATAATTGGCGGGAAAGCAGTTAAAGAAAAGAAATCTGTGTTTTCACTGAAAATATTTGAAAGACCATTTTATCTAACACCTGAAAAAAAAAGTTCAAAAGACCATTTTCAATTTCTTCATTGTGTCTCAAACATTTTCCCTGAGTCAAAGCAATCGATTTCTGATTAAAATAGTATCTATGCATTACTCCCAACTTATTTGAACAGGGAATATTAAAGTGATAGGAAAATAATTATGTTTTTGAATAGGAATAGAGGTTTATCCCTTGTTTCCTGTTTAGGACTGGGTTTCCAGTTTGTATGTATCTAAAGTTATAGAATGTTTTATTTTCCAAACATGGTCAGCACATTTTGGTCATGTTCATAGTTGATATTATTGAGTGTTGGCTTTTTCTTTTTATTAATAATGTTTCCATTATTTTTAGCCTTTTTTGGGGGCTGGAGTTTTCTATTTCTTTTCCTCATTAAAATATTGCATAATGAAATTAGTTCATTCTTTTTGAATAACCCTGTAATTTAATGTTAACAGCCAAAATTTAGTGAATTAGTTTAACGACATATCAACTCCTTATGGGTCATTTAATTCTCTTGGGTGCTTTGAAGTAATACAAATATGTCTACCTCAACTATCCTTTCAAATAATGTACTTCATTCATCATTACCAAGCACTGTTAGTCCTGGGTTTGACTATAAACTACATCTGCCAGCAAAACATCTGAGTGAGAGATTGGAGGATTTGAGGAGCATGAAACAACCTCCTAATTGCTTTTGTTCCCAGGTCCACCCTGAACTCAAGTGGTAGCACCTGTTAGGGTCCCAGCTATGGGTAAATAGTGAACCTCCTCCCAAATAAAAATCAAAACACTAGGAAAGTATAAAAATATGTTTTTATAGCAAAATTGTCAAAAAATAAAAATAAAATTGCTATGATTAATCTCATTTCTTGTAAAGGAGAAACAAGTTTTCACTCATCATTTGATTTGTCAGATTATATGGAAAAATGCAATTAAGTAATTATAATTTGATCCTGAAATAATTAAACTTTTCTGTCTGCCATCAGCAACACCCTGACCCTTCTTGGCCTTACATTTTCAACTGACTAGGTGCAATGACTACATTGAATTAATGGCTGCAGCTACAGCAAGGAAATTTGGGTCACTGTGTCATTCCAGGTTTTTTCTCATCAGAGTCCATCTTGCATATTTACAAATCTACCATTCATCTGTGCATTGAATACCGCTGCCATATCTAGTCTGGTGCTCCTGCTATTCATCTTGAGGTTCTTGAGAAAATCCAAACAAAGATCTGTAATTATTTACAGTTTACATTGTTCGGTCTGTTGACCTCATCATTGTTAACATATTAATGATATATTAGCATTGTATGCTTTGGCCTTCTTCAGGTGATTGGAATTTCAAACTGAAGAATTTACTTCATCCATTAGGGTAGATTTTTTCTAGTTCCACATGCTATGCCTCTTCTGGGTATCTCGGCATCAATTATTTCCCTTTTAATTCAACTCTCCAAGTTTTTTGTTCACTTCTGCTGTAGCTAGGTACTGAACTCACTGCTCTTTTTTTAGCTCATATGACAATTTATTATTATTATTGTTTTTCTCTGGTACTTCATATTACGAGTTCCCATATTGTATTCATTTCTTTGCTTGGCCGGCTTAGGAGATTTTTGTGGCCTAGCATATACACTGATTCCTTAAGTTTTCATATTTTCCATTGATGTTCTCTGTTTATTATTTCATCCTCATTCCACAGGTTGATGGCTAAAGAGTGAAGAAAAGCATAACTCCACTGGCATTGGCTTCTGAATCAATGAATGCCAAATGTTTCCTCGTAGGGAAATGTCTAATAATATTATTAGAGATAAGAACAGATACTACACTTTGATTCCAGGTGAATGGCTAAAGAGTGAAAAAAAAAGCATAACTTATGTAGCACAGGCTGATCAGTTAATGAATGCCAAATGTTTCCTTGTAGGGAAAAGGTTAATATTACCATTAGAGATTTATTATTTTTGTTGTTGTTTCTTAGGATTTTCAAGGTTGAAAACTCACTAACCAGTCAAAGTTTTTAGCATGAAATCAGAATAAAGAAATAATTACAAATGTTGAGATTTGGTTCTTTGTAAATTATCCACTTATTCTTCTTCTTATCATGACTTTCGAAGTGGAAAATACTCCAGCCAGTTTAATCACCAGCCTGAAGTCAAAAAAATTTCTTTCAAATAAGATTTGAACAGTCAACCATTGAGTATATATTCTGATAAAAAAGTTAAAATTTTTGGTTATTTTTTCATTTGATTGTTGTTTCTTATCACCGCTTTCAAGGTTGAAGACTCTCCAACCAGTTAGTCACCTGCATGAGGTTAGAATAAAGATAAGCTTCAAGTAAGTTTTAAATTAATTTGAATTTGAAGATGAAGTATTTTCCTTCTTAATTAATAGCTTGTTTTTCCTTCATCTTATTGTTGCTTCTTATGACAACCTTATTGATTAAATAGTTTCCAACCATTAAAATAAGTAACATGAAGACAGAGAGATGGCAATGTGCCTTGATTTGCACAGAGTCGTGCCACTGAAATTATTTAAATTCAGAGCTAAAGTATTTTTAAGTATTTTTTAAAATTTTTGGTTAGTCTTTTCTTCATTTTATGATTGCTTCTTATGAAAACATTCTTGATTGAATCCTTTCCAACCATTAAAATAACTAACATAAAGATGAGGAGATGGCAATATGACTTGATTTGGATAGAGTCAAATCACTGAAGTTATTTGAATTCAAAGCTATAATTTTTCTTATTAATTAATGGCTAGTTTTATCTTAATCTTATAGTTGATTCTTACAACTTTCAAAATCAAACCACTTTAGTAAGTCATGTGAAGTTTGGTTAGTTACTAACTTGAATATGACATCAATTTGGTATTAACTCAAAATTGTTAATTACTTTTCAGACAAGGCCAATTTAGTCTTAAATTACTTTTTATGGGGTAATTAATGAGAAGACATATATTAATTATTAATTTTTGGTTATTTTTTCTTCCACTTACTGTTGCTTCATATTTTACTTCCAAAGAATGGATGGAATAAAAGTGCGGTACTAAAACCATTAAATAATATTTTTTATAATTTTCTAACCCTTCCTCAAATTTCTAATTGAATAAAAACAAAGAGATGATAATATGACTTGATTTGGACAGAGTCATGCCACTGAAATTATTTAAATTCAGAGCTAAAAGTATTTTTATTATTAATTTTTGGTTAGTCTTTTCTTCATTTTATGATTGCTTCTTATGAAAACATTCTTGATTGAATCCTTTCCAACCATTAAAATAACTAACATAAAGATGGAGTGATGGCAATATGACTTGATTCGAATAGAGTCAAACCACTGAAGTTATTTGAATTTAGAGCTATAATTTTTATATTAATTATTGACTAGTATTTTCTTAATCTCATTGTTGATTTTTATAACTTTCAAGATCAATCCATTTTAGTAATTCATGTGAAGTTTGGTTAGTTACTAACTTGAATATGACATCAATTTGGTATTAACTCAAAGTTGTTAATTACTTTTCAGACAACGCCAATTTAGTCTTGAATTACTTTTATGGGGAAATTAGTGAGAAGACATTTATTTATTATTAATTTTTCGTTATTCTTGTCACCTTATTGTTATTTATTACAATATTCAAAGTTGAAACATCTGACTGTTTAAAAAGTCATCCACATGAAATTAAATGATACTTGAACACTCAACTTCTTTACTCCAAATTCTAACATGAAACAAGACACAGTAAATATTAGTCAAAAGTAAATAAAAAAAAATACTTTATCTAAGAATTCAAATTCATTTATGACTATTTCTTATTGGAAAAAAAAACAAAAACAAATAACAAAATGACAAAGATTTTGAGTAGAAAGCCAGCTATATAACTAGATTGATTTCTTGTCGAGCCATCGGCTTAGGTGATGTTCATAAAAAGTTGAACTCCTCATAATAGTCTTAAAATCAATAACATGATTGGTTACAATCAATAGCGTGAAATTGGAATACCGAAATGGATTCCAATGAGACTCTAAGTCTATTTGACTTTGCGAGTTATATCCAAAACAATAAGACAAAGAAAAGCCTAGCCAAAAATTAATAATGAAAGTGCTTTAGCTCAGAGATAAAACAATTTTAGATTTAAAAAAAATACTCTATTAAAGATTTAGAGTAGAGAAGTGGCAATAAGACTGTAGAACATGCATCACATATTGCAAGAGATTGAATTTCATGGACAATGCCCTAGCCAATTCGAACATAGAAGATTAGAAGGCATGAACAGTCAGATTGCCCAATATAACTGATTTAATCTTCAACCAGCAGTAAGTTCAACTAGGCAACAATCAACCATTTTTTTGCTCCATCTGTTAATCTTTCTATATGTCTTACCTACTTGAATTTTTGTGACTAAATCACTTCCATGATAACTTTTACATTGGTCTGTTTCTGATACTTTTGATATCAGTTTCTTAGAAATATCCTAAGACAGAGAATGAGAATAAAAGACAGAGGGAGAGAAAGAGTAACAGACAGACACAGAGAGACAGGCAGACAGATACAGAGCAACAGACAGGCAGACAGGCACAGAGCAACAGACAGGCAGACAGACAGACACGAAGCAACTGGTAGACAAACAGAGAGCAACAGGCAGACAGACAGGCAGACAGGTAGACAGACTGACACAAAGCAACAGGTAGACAGACAGACAGACACAGAGCAACAGACAGGCAGACAGGCAGACAGACAGATACAGAGCAACATGCAGGCAGACAGACAGACACAAAGCAACTGGTAGACAGACAGATGGAGAGCAACAGGCAGACAGACAGGCAGACAGACCGACAGACCGACACAAAGCAACAGGTAGACAGACAGACAGACACAGAGCAACAGACAAACAGACAGGCAGACAGACAGACACAGAGCAACATGCAGGCAGACAGATAAACAGACACAGAGCAACAGATTGACAGGCAGACAGACAGACAGATACAGAGCAACAGACAGGCAGACAGACAGACATAAAGCAACAGGTAGACAGACAGACAGACACAGAGCAACAGACAAACAGACAGGCAGACAGACAGACACAGAGCAACAGACTGACAGGCAGACAGACAGACACAGAGCAACAGACAGCCAGACAGGCAAACACAAAGCAACAGGTAAACAGACAGACAGACAGATACAGAGCAACAGACACAGAGCAACAGACAGACAGACAAACTGACACAGAGTGACAGACAGACACAATAAACCCAACACCAATTCAAATCCCAGGATTTATCAAATAATTTTTTTATAATGTAAAAATGTTTATATTGGAGTGATGTTACATGATCTAAAAACCTGCATCTATGAACACAAGAGAGATTTGCATTTGAATAAATAATCTAACTCTCTCATATTGCATAGGAACAATAATGGATGTGACTTTGATTTCACTAATCCTCTTTTTTAATTAAAAAAGGACATAATTTTTAAGGAGAAAATATTTTGAAAGCTTAATAAAAACATTATTACCAACTATAAACACATGCCTAAGACATTACATTGCATCACCATCTTTCTTTGAATCCATTCTTAAAGAATCTAAATAATCTAACTTATATCTATCTAATACAAAGATTTTGTGCTTAGAAAGATCAGTCCAAGATTAGAGTGGAATACCACCACTGCGCCAGCTGACTGTACAAAGGTGAAGACATTAGAACTCCTCCTACTAGACAGACACACATACCCAATTACAAATAAACTTTACCATCCAATGCCTACACAGACATACAAGAATTTTTACAAATTTATACACATATAGAATTATCTACAGTTTTAATTCAGGTGATAGATGACTGACCAATGAGACTTGAACCAAATAAAATCGAAAATACCAAAGTTCTGTCTATTTTTATCTGTTTTTCTCTCAATCTCTGACAAAGTTTTAACAAAAGTGAAACATATTAGATTGATGTATATTTCCTATTTGTTCTTCATCTTATCATCCTGCCAGATTCTGATCCATATTTGATTGACATTTGATCTTTAACTCACGTACATATACAGGGTGTGATAAAGTAAATTGTTGCCAGTTTATATTTTTAATTACATGCATGTGCATTTTTTGTTTTTGATTTTGTTGACTGCACAGTATAGTAGAGTCTGTTGGACATTGTCTGTGAGAAAAAGAGCACCATGATGCAATTTAGTCCACCAGAAATTTGGAAACAGCATACTGTACTGCTTGGTATTCATGCTGGAAGCTCCAATAGGAACATTTCAAAGTGTTTGTGTGTCAATCTGAGGGTAGTGCATTGGAATCGCAAAGAGATGGATGAGTCTAATAGTGATTACGAAGGTACAGTATCTCAGAAAACTCACTCTGATCTTTCTCTTAAGAAAAGAAATTCTGAATTTGTTGATGAGGGCCTCAAAATCAACACAGATGTCTATATCAAGTACCTTGGGTCAAGAGGGTGGCTGCTGGAAGACCCTATGATGGTCAATAGGACTCTGTATTATAACACAGAAGCAGGAATTAATACTGTTTAATTAAAGAGGAGAGAATTTACTCAAATAAGAGTATCCATAAGAAATAATGTATGAACAGAATATATATTAATATATATTAAATATTTGTCATATTTAATCCATTTTCTATGATATATATATATATATATATATATATATATATATATATATATATATATATATATATATTTTAAGACATTTCTATGTTTATACATTCTTTTTTATAGATACGGATATTTAAGTAAATGCTCTGTTTATAATAAACAGTATTAATGACAGTTACCTGCCCGAATGTCTGAGAAATTTTCATAGAAAATATGCATCCTCTGACAGGAATTGAACCTGTATCATACACAAAATCATCATATAGCCTGATGTGCTTTACCGATTTAGCCAGAGAGGAACGTTTCAGTTAGCAGGGTCGATTTTACTGCTTTTAAACTACAATTCTCCATGACCTTGCTAACTGAAACGCTCCACTCTGTCTAAATCGGTAAAGCACGTCAGGAAACTCTCTTCTTCTTCCCTCACAGGTTCGTGATATACAGGGTGTTTCAAAAGTCTATGTCTCATTCTAAGAACTCTTATATCATGAACTACAAATGTTAGCATCATTGAACTGGTACCATTTTAAAAGCTAAAAGTGACAAATTTTCTTCTGTTGATTTAATTTTAATTAAATTTAATTTTTGAATGCCACTTTGCCTGACAGATGGGTTGAATGTTCTGGATAGGTTGATCATGTGTTCCTAGGTCACCAGATCTCATACCATATGACTTCTTCTTCTGGTGATATGTGACAAACCTTATGTATACACCTCCCCTTCCCAGAGACAGGGATAGATCTGACGACATGAATACCTGAAGTTCTGGCAATTATCGACAATGCTATGCTCAGTCATGTTTGGCAAGAATTGGATTATCATTTGGATGTGTGTCATGTAACCTGTGGCGCTCACATTGAACACCTGTAAAACCCTTTATAGAAAAGGGGAAATATTAGCTTTCAGGAAATATAAATTGCATTTTGATATCCCCACTAGTTGTTAAGGTATACAGTGTTGTAATGTGACGGACTTTTGAAACACTGTGTTTAACATTTCTAATAACTTAAAAGCTGTAACTTTAAAGATTAATCATTTTGTCTAATACTAATTAATATTCGAATGTATCCAAAATATCGTTTAATCCTGTCTAATATGTTTTATCGAATCTTAATTTATATTTTTTTCAAGTTTTTCTTCAAACACTGAAATAGTAGTTTTTTTCTTCACCTGAATCCCAGACTTGCTTCTTTGCCAATAATATATTTACAAGAACACAGGAATGAAGTAATAATTTTGTTCAAAAGTATCTAAAACCAATGATAGCTTATTAAGTTGATTGCACAAATTGGTTGATGATTGAAATTCAAAAATCTTAAATGTTAAAAAAACTCTGGAAAAAACAATTACCAAACTTAATCTTTTCATCTTTATTGCTCAGAGTATTTGAAATGGCTAATTGTATTAAATTAAGATTTAATTTTTGATAATTCATTTTATTTTCCAATGTCAAATAAAACAAATGCAAAGTGCAATAATAAAATTGGTCCTCAATATTCTCATAATATAAATGAATTTTATAAATGAAAACATAATATTTAGTAGATATGTGAATTTGAATCGAAATTAGCTTTCTCTTAAACAGTGAAATTAATTTCTACTTAGCCTATAGATCAAAAATCTTACTTTTTAAAAATGCAAACTGCTAAATTATGTTTAAATTAAGTGTGCTTTGCCACTATGCCATAGGAAGCTATCACAGAAAAGCAAGCCTCAGTTACCGTATTTATGAAATGGACATCTTCTGCTAACTTTATTGTTCAAATATAATGAAATTAATTTCTTTTAAACAATTAATGGATTTTTTTTAATTGAACATTATTTCTTATTGTTGGAAACATAATGAAGTAATTGTACATTGCTTTGCTATGATGGATTCCCATTGCTTATTGGTAAGGCTAACTTGACTTAAAAGTGGTTTCCCAGATAAAAAAAGAAATTAAAAAATGAAGGCAGAGTACAAAGTTCAATCCCTCTGAGAGGCACATGTTCTTATGTATGATTGGATTTTTTGGTAGCTGACATTAACTGATACAGACTTTGACACAACTATACAAAAAATAAAACTGTAATGTATATAATGCAAGAGTCTTCGGTAAAGTGAATCAAGTTCTCTCAGTCACTGTGTGTTTATCTAAAAATAAATACACTTAAATTCACCTCCATCCCTGCTGTGCGCCAATGGCTTAGTGGTAGAATCCCCAACTGACACCAATTCAGTTGGGTTTTGATCCTAGCTAGAGGCAACCGGATATCTAGCCACACTGATGAGCTGTGGTACAGCGAAACAGTCTGTCTGTAGATGATAATATATATATATATATATATATTTATGTCATTTGCTGACATTATTCTTTCGCTGTATCACAGCTCCACAGTGTGACTACACAACTGAATGCCTCAAGCCAAGATTGAAAACCAACTGATTTGGTGTCAGTCACAGCTTCTACCACTGAGCCATCTTCACTCGACAGAATGAGTCACCCAAATCTAGCATATTGTTTTTACAAACATAAACAAATGCCAAGCAGCCATAGTGCTCCATTCATTTTACTGAAGAGATATATATATATATAAGGTTGAAAGATTTCCACTGGTATGACTGTTCCTAACAGCATTGTATTTTGTACTGTTGGTGTAACTTTCTTTCTTTTTCCATAATTAGTATACACTATCCTTGGCTGTGATCCTAAATGGCCAATCATCAGAGCTCCACCTGTAGAAACACAATCTTCAGGTAGTCTTCACAAAGAAATGATGCATTCTGATGCTTGCTTTCAACTAGCTTTCCTTTTCAGTATCAGAGAGAATGCATGTAACATTTTGACAAATTGTTAGCATGTTCTCTTTGTAGAAAGTAAAGAATTCATTTACATTCTTCTGAATTCTATGTTTTATTATTATAAATGTTTAAGTAAATATGTATGCCAACAGCCATATACTACCAAAGTTTGTAACCAAATAGATTTGGTATGACAATAGTATAAAAGAGTGTGTGTTTGTGTACTCATTGTAATAGAGACCTCTATTAAAGCATATTCCCACAGGCATATTTAACAACTGATTTTTCATCAGAAGACATCCAATTTCACTGTAACACCTTTCACTAGAAACATCCAAAAGTGTCCTTCATGTTCTTAATTCAACTTATTCCCATCATGAAAAGGCCCTGAAGAAGCATCAAAATCTAAATCTGCACTAAAAAATAGTTAAACTTAATTTCCTTTTTTCTTTTGTTTCTGTATCAGTGAATACAAGCAAAAATAAATCAAGTCAATCTTTGATTATTTGCTGAAAAAAAAAAGAAAAAAAAAGGATCAATTTTAAGAAGGACCTTGACTTTGATGTTTCGATCAATACGTTTTCTACTGGATTAAGATGGATTTTATGCTTTTGAATGTTTTAAAAGCTTTCCATGAAATGAGTTAATATTAAAGTACAGTTTAAAATTTTAAAATTTTATTTTTTTGGATATAAACTGAGAAAAGAACTAAAAAAAAATTGGTAAACTGAAGTCAAATTCTAGACAACTCCATTTTCAAAGGTATTTTATAAAAAAAAATTTTACCTCCAAAATTTAGGCCCATCTGCCTGACAATTTACACCCTTGTGCAAATTAATGGAAATAAAACAAATAATTTCATTATTATTTACTTTTTTTTTGTATTTTTCCAAAGAAACATGGCCCAGTGCACAAGTTAGTACTTCCTATGTCCATTCCACAAAATCATTCCTTGCAGATTGACCACAGATTCTCGATTAGCTTCAAATCATGGCTGTTTCTGGGCCAGTCTATAGTACTTTGATTTTCACACTGGTAAAGCTTGCCAGTGTGTTCGTGCAATGTTACAATTTTTGTACACATTCCTTGGAGTAATGTCTATTTCAGGCAATGACCATAGGACAACTAATCGACAGTCGAGACAATAGTGTCTGGGTGTGATAAAAATCTGATGCAATCATGGAAGACGCAATATTTTTCAAGGCCAAACAATTTTCATCATAGACCCTGAAAATAAATTCATATTACTGCACACCACTACAAATGATCTAATCTGAGGAAAAAATAGAAATTGATTACATCCTGTCACTCCAGTGGGTCTAAAACTGACTGTATGGTGAAAGAAAGGAAATTTAAATGGTTGTTTCAATTAATTTGCACAAGGGTGTATATGGACAGTATCTAGCCATTTCAAAAAATCATGACAACATCTCTCTGCACCTAGCTTGGTGTGAAATGCTCTAAAAAAAGCTGTTCCTTTTGCTAACAATCATGCATTCTGTCTACTTGCAGATGGTGTTTTGTTCTTTCTTCTGGCTTACCTTCCCTATCTTCTGTAAGAGTTCTTGCAGTTACCTTTTCATACAAAGTTTTCATTGATGTATTTTTATAAAAAGTTTTTTTTGGTTGAGAGTCAA
Source organism: Acanthosepion pharaonis (assembly GCA_903632075.3). Lineage (NCBI taxonomy): Eukaryota > Metazoa > Mollusca > Cephalopoda > Sepiida > Sepiidae > Acanthosepion > Acanthosepion pharaonis. The sequence continues at coordinate 2,154,881 of CAHIKZ030004360.1, read as the reverse complement.
ATGTATTGGTAGTAATTTATTTTTTTCAAAAAAGTATTGCTTGTATTTTTATTATAAAAATCGATTTTTATACTTTCATAGTGTTTTTACCCCATTTTGGGGGTTAACTATTTACCCATAACTAGAACCCTAACAGGTGCTACCACCCCAGCTCAGGATGGACCTGGGAACAGCAGCAATTAAGAGGTGGTTCCATGCTCCTCAAAACCTCCTGATGAGAGGCTTTGTGGATGGATGTAGTTTAGCATCATACCTAAGACAGAAAGTGAAACTGAGTTGCCAGGTCAGGGCTGATAATATTGCACATTCTACTTTGAACAAGGTAGATTTTTAATTATGATTCTCAAAGTTGCATATAAACCCTTTTTGCAATTTGTCATGGAATAATTTCTTTGATGGCCAACATTATTTTAGGGAAGGGCTTCTACTGGAGATGTTTCTCTCGGAGATACATTTGTGTTTTTATATATATATATATATATATATATATATATATATATATACCACTTTTAGATTTGACAAGCAGGCACAATGGGCACTTCCGCTCAAAAGACTGACATTATATTTTCAGAGGAAAATCACTAAGATGTTGTCAATTCCAAAACTTAAAAATAGATTGGAGTTTCTCTAAGAAGCAGCTTGCAATGTTTTCTACAAAATGCAAAGAGGGAAAAGGAAAAAAAAAAAAAGGAAAGAAGAGATGTTAGCATAAAGGTACAAGTCTAGAATCCTTTTCCATTTGAAAAAGTCCTTGTCAAAAGCATGAAAGCTAGAAAGGAATTTCAAAACATTTTCTCCCCTCTCTTACCTTCAACTGGCATGTGTCAAGGTGTTTTTCCTCTGGCCAGTCAACAGATGAAAATGGTCCATTGAGTTTTCCGGCTTTCTGAAAGGTGGAGCTAGTTCAGTGGTTAGATGTGTCGAATGACTGCCTTGAAGCTTTGAGTTTTCTCCTGATTGGTTCAGCTTTGTAGTGAGATCTGCATACGGAGTGGCTCAAAGTACTTTCCTGGTATGTTAAGCTTTTGACAGATTTGCAGATTGACTACATATGGTAAGGTTTACATTTTTAGATTTGCACATTGAGAGTAAAAAAGAAAAAATTGAAAAGGCTGGGTTAACATGAGAATTTATGTTTTCTGAATTGCTATAAGCTTAGTTCAGTGCTTAGACATTTTGACTGATAGCTCAAATTGTTTTTGATTTATTCATTTTTTATGGCTTATCAACCCTTTGAAGGCAAGGTGGAGAAATGTTTAACAGCTCAGATTGAGGAATCAGAGAGCTGAGTTTGAATTCCAGTCAAGTTCATTACATTCACTTACATGCTAATACCCTTGGGAAAGGTATGAATACATCTTTCTCTCCCCAGATATGTGTAAATTAGCAGGGTATACTGATTTCTATAGACTTGGGTAGAATCATCTAGAAGAAGGAAACTAAATAGAAATCCACCTTGCATGCTGTCTCGAAGAAAGAAACTAGACCCCTACTTCAGTCTGCGACAAAATATAATGGGCTCCTTGGGGTTAGTACAAACAAGATGGGGATACAGACCTGTGACATAGACCTCTTTTATTGACCCATAGTGTATCACCTATAGCGTTTTAGACGATGATGATGATCAACACTTTGCAGGTTATTTAATACCAGAAAATATTTTTAGAATTTAAGAATTTTTTGGAGATAATGGTTTAGTAAAATAGAAGTCTTACTAATTAATCCATAGCTGGGGGGAGAAGATGTGGATTCATACCTTTCCCAAGAGTACTTACATGCAAGTGAATATAACTAGTCATACACAGAAATAAATTCAACCACAACTTGGTCTAAAAAATACCACACTCATCAAAAGAGAAAGTAATTTTCTCTGAAGGAAGATTCTTGAGAATGCTGCTATTGAGTCTTATCAAAATATAAATCTACACCTTTCCTGAGCCAACATACAAAAACACAGATATGTTAAAAAATCAAAAGAAAACAGTTAACAAATATAACAATTCCATGCTTACAGCACCTGGTATTCCCAAGCTATCATCCATCAAGGTGAAGGCCAGGCTTGATGTAACCTAATTTCAATGTGATTTAGCCATAAGGTAACTCAGTATTTTACTGGTAGATTTTGCTCATGAACAATCAAGAGACACTAAAAGATCAAAGATCAAAGCATCTTGTTATGTGGGAACAGCTGTCTCAACGGCAGAAAAGGAAAGGTCATTTGCATCATATCATGACCGGTGATGAAAAGTGGATACACTATGATAAACCTAAGTGTAGAAGATTGTGGGTATGCCTGGCCATACATCAATATCAGCAGCAAAGCTGAATATCCATGGTTTGAAGCTTCTGCACTACATTTGGTGGGATCAGCTGGGTGTAGTTTATTATCAACTGCTCAAACTGACTAAAATCATCATGGGGGATTGCTATTGATTTACAAGTGATGCTTTTGAGCCAAGCATTGAAGAAAAAAAACAGCTGCTATGATCTGGAAGTGGAAAGAAAGCAAATTATGATCTGGAAGAGGAGCCCATTATATTTTGTCGCAGATCAAAATAGGGGGCCAGTTTCTTTCTTTGAGATGACATGCAAGGTGGATTTCTATTCAGTTTCCTCCTTGTAGACGGTTCCACACAAATCAAATTTGATCTTTCACCCTTTAGTGTCTGTTGATTAACTAGTAGAATATATTAGGACCGTGAATAAGTTCTCACTGATTTTTCATAAAAAGTAATGTTTTATTTACAAAAATTAGTAAGAAACATGTCATTGAAAGTATTGTTAATCGCTAGCCACTACTTTTACTTTTTTTTCTGGCAGTATTTGAATTCCATGTAGAAAAAACAACACGTCTTTTGAGGCTAACTATGAGTTGACCCATTTTCTGGAATCTTCATAAGAATGAAAGTGATACTCGGCCAGGCCATGTGCCATTGATCAGAACAAGTGATAACCGAACGGGACAATATCTGGTGAATATGGCGTGTGAAATAGGACTTCCCATGTAAGTGTTTCCAAGCAGGTTTTCCCCTATTTTGCATGTGGCCTAGCAATGTCATATTGCAAAATCACTTTGTCATATCTCTGTTTGTATACCAGCTGTTTTTTCTTCAATGCTCAGATCAAACACTTCATGATGGCTTTGGTGTGTTTGAGCAGTTCATAATAAACTACACTCAGCTGATCCCACTAAATGCAGAGCAGAAGCTTCAAACCATGGATATTCAGCTTTGTTGCTGATATTGATGTATGGTTGGGCTTACCCACAATCTTCTACATTTAGGTTTATCATAGTGCATCCACTTTTCATCACCGGTCGTGATATGGTGCAAACAATCTTTCCTTTTCTACCTTTGAAGCAGCTGTTCATATGTAACAAAGCGCTGTTCACCGTCTCTCAGCTTCAACTTAACAAGCACCCAATGTCCTTGCTTTTGAATCTTTCCTAATGCTTTCAAACATTTCAAAACTGTTGTATGATCAACTCCTAATGATTCTGCAAGTTCAGCTTGTGCCTCTCATGAGTTTTCAGGAAGTAATGCCTCCAATTTTTTGTCTTCAAATTATTTTGGTGTGCCGGAGCATTCTTTATCTTCAACATTAAAATCATTATTTTTGAAGCATCTAAACCAATCTCTGCATGTTGTTTCAGACAGAGCATGGTCACCATAAGTCTCAACAAGAATTCTGTGTGCTTCAGCTGCAGAATTCCCTGTGAATACACTTTCTTTGGCACTAAATCCAACATGTTTAATGCTATGAAAAACTTTGGTGAAATGACATAAACTGAATTTTAAGCTTGCTTATAGTACTTCCTTATAGATGTGTTACCATCTGAAATTACATGCACACAGTTCTGGGAACACCGTCTGTTGGAAAACAGTGAGAACTTCAAGATCCTAATATTTTATCATATGTATTTTCTTTTTTTGACCAACATTCAAATTTGATCTTGGACCTTTTGGTGTCTGTTGATTAACTAATTTTTTCTTTTTTTGAAGGCAGCCATTACTTGTATTTGAATACAATGATTAAGCATATGTTGTATTTTAGTCTAGTCTATGTAGATTATGGACAGTCAAAATTGATGCTCATCCAGTGTCTAAAAAATATTTTAAAACTTGGTCCACAGGTGGAACAATAGACATGAAAATGATAATTATCTTGATTTTAGAAGTCAATGTAAACCTTGTCATTGAATTAGAAAAATGGTGACAGTTTTTGGTGCCAAAAATAGTATATGCTTATTTATATAGAATGACAATTTGCAAGAAGCAATTTAATGTTATTCTCATGCACACACTCAGGTTCTGAGAATGCATGAAACAGAATCTTAACTAATGACCACCAGAAACATTGAAACACATAACCAATTCTCATATTCAAACAATTGTTTAACAATGAATATGGCAGGAAAATAAATACGAGGGTGTATAATAACAGAAAAATTAAGTGAATATATATTATTAGCCTTACTGGATGAACTAGGGAGTTTCGCCTCATGAAATTAGCCTTACTGGTTAAAGTAGGAAGTTTGGCCTCACACCATTAGCCTTACTGGGTGAACTAGGAACTTTGGCTTCATACCATTAGCTTTACTGGCTAAATTGTCAAGTTTGGCCTCATACTATCAGACGTATTGTATGAACTATGAAATTAGGCCTCACGTCATTAGACTTACCAGATGAACGATGTACTTAGGCCTCACACCATTAACCTTACCAGATAAACTATGCAATTAGGCCTCATGCCATTAGCGATACCAGATGAACTATGAAATTAGGCCTCATGCCATTAACCTTAACAGATGAACTATAAAATTAGGCCTCACAACATTAGCCTTACTAGATGAACTATGAAATTAGGCCTCATGCCATTAACCTTACCAGAGGAACTATGAAATTAGGCCTCACTTCATTAGCCTTACCAGATGAACTATGTAATTAGGCCTCTCTCCATTAGCCTTACCAGATGAACTATATAATTAGACCTCACAACATCACATCATTAGCTTGTTGCAGAATTTCTTTTACATATTTTAATAGAACATTATATTTTAAAATTTAATATTGACAAATTCTGACATAAAATAAAAATTTGATTGATTCATTTTCTATGCCTTATTAACCTTTTGCACATTATTTAAAGCTAGAAAATATTTTTAGAATGTAAGAATCTTCTGTTTTGGAGATAATGATGTAGTGATATAAGTTTTATTATCTAATATTTAATATTTTTAATATTTACATATTAATACTAATATAGAATCAGAAAAGATAAATTTTGAAGATTTTTCTTTGGTGAACAGATTGAGGGCGATATCTATCACTTTGGCTTCTTCACTAAGGGATGTTTGTGTAAGTACCACCCTCCCATGGTCAACCTGACAAAAATGGCTCCAACATCCACCATAAATTGGTTCTTAGATTATTATCTATTTGAATCTTTTATACAATGTATATTCAGCAAGAAGTTCCACTCAGATTATGAGGATATTGTTGCAGAGGTGGATAGTTCAACCCAGTCTTTTGATACTACAGTCTTCAAAGACAATATCTATGGATCTCTGCATGGATGAAACAAATGAATCAAGATTGTTGGTTGGTTCATTTTCTATGGCTTATTAACCTTTTGCACATTATTTAAGAAAGCAAAATTTGATCTGGAAGTGGAAAGAAAACAAATTATGATCTGGAAGCAGAAAGAAAGCAAACTATGATCTGGAGGTAGAAAGAAAACAAATTATAGTCTGGAAGCAGAAAGAAAGCAAACTATGATCTGGAAGTGGAAAGAAAGCAAACTATGATCTGGAAGTGGAAATGAAACAAATTATGATCTGGAAGTCGAAAGAAAGCAAACTATGATCTGGAGGTGGAAAGAAAACAAATTATGATCTGGAAGCAGAAAGATAGCAAACTATGATCTGGAGGTGGAAAGAAAACAAATTATGGTCTGGAAGCAGAAAGAAAGTAAACTATGATCTGGAGGTGGAAAGAAAACAAATTATAGTCTGAAAGCCGAAAGAAAGCAAACTATGATCTGGAAGTGGAAAGAAAGCAAACTATGATCTGGAAGTGTAAAGAAAACAAATTATGATCTGGAAGCAAAACAAATGTATCAAAATTGTTGGTTGTTTCATTTTCTATGGCTTATTAACCATTTGTGCATTATTTAAAGCCAGAAAATATTTTTAGATTGTAAGAATCTTATTTTGTTTTCGAGATAACAATTTAGTGATACAACTTTTACTATTTAACCCATAGCTTGGGAAAGAAATGGTAGATTCAAACATTTTCTAAATGGTATTTGTGCATGTGAATATAACTCAATTGAAATTGGAACCTGACTCTCCGATTAATAATTCTGTACCTTTATCCATTACACCACCTGTACATCAAATTTACACCACCTGATATTCCCAAGTGGTCACTCATCTAGGTACTGATCAGACTTAGCATTGCTTAACTGTGGTAATTGAATGAGAAATGGCGTTTCACTGTCATATGGCCTGTAAGAAATTGAAATTCAATTACATTGCAAATATTTCAAGACATCTTTTGTAACCTGTCAATTTCAAAGTGACAAATGTGGCTCTACAGCAGGATGCTGAGAATATCATTTTTGTAAGAAAGAAAAAAAATCATGATTCGTTGATGTTTGGATTAGCATACTTTTCAAAAAATATTTTTCAAGCTATGTGCTTAAAAATTGAAATATCACAGTTTTCAAAATTCACTAAAAAATGCAGATAAATCTTCAAACATATTTTTACTGCATCAAATTAAATTATTCCAAGTAAAATCATGAATAATTCATGGCCAGAGACTTTGAGAATATTAAGCTTTTTGATTGAACTTTTGCATACATTTCAGTACATGATTTTATGAGTTCACTGGACATTCAACAAACAACATTTTTAAGATTTAATGACTACATGAGACCTTAATTAAACTCTTCTCTTTAGATTCAATGTATTTTTTTTCTTCTCCTCCATTAGAAATTGTTTTCTAAGTTCCAAATCCACTGAATGCATCAATCTAATAGAGGAATGATATCAGCCTACACTTACATGTCTTGCAAGGACTCCAATATGGAACCATTTTGAACAACATCAAGATTATAAAGAGGAAATAAGGAAGCACTAATCTATTTAATCTCTTCCTAGACTAAGCTACAAGCACAGATGTAAAGAGATGGTCACTGATTATTTAAGCATTCTTTACTATATGCCAAAATTAGAAGAGCAAAATCCTGAGTCAAATATACTGATGATAAGTTTCGGGGGGGGGGGGGGTTAGGTTATGCTAACAATATGGGTATTCATAGTTAGGATAAGAATGATTGTAAGCAGAAAATCTAGATTCCAAATCTCTCAAGAAATAGGACTAAAGACAAACATTTCCAAGATGGAGACTATGATCTGGAAGTGAAAGGAAAGTAAACAATGATTTAGAAATGAAAAGAAAGCAAACAATGATCTGGAAGAGGAAAGAAAGCAAATTATGATCTGGAAGGGGGAAGAAAGCAAATTCTGATCTGGAAGCAGAAAAAAAGCAAACTATGATCTGGAAGTGGAAAGAAAGCAAATTATTATCTGGAAGTAGAAACAAAGCAAGCCATGATCTGGAAGTGGAAATGAAACAAATTATGATCTGGTAGTTGAAAGAAAGCAAACTATGATCTGGAAGCAGAAAGAAAGCAAACTATGATCTGGAAGTGGAAAGAAAGCAAATTATGATCTGGAAGCAGAAAGACAGCAAAGTATGATCTGGAAGTGGAAAGAAAGAAAATTATGGTCTGGAAGCAGAAAGAAAGCAAACTATAATCTGGAAGTTGAAATAAAACAAATTATCATCTGGAAGCAGAAAGAAAGCAAACTATGATCTTGACGTTGACATAAAACAAATTATCAGCTGGAAGCAGAAAGAAAGCAAACTATGATCTGGAAGTGGCAAGAAAGCAAATTATGATCTGGAAGCTGAGACAAAGCAAACTATGATCTAGAAGCTGAAAGAGAGCAAATTATGATCTGGCTGCAGAAAGAAAGCAAACTATGATCTGGTAGCTGAAAGAAAATTATGTTCTGGGAGCAGAAAGAAAGCAAACTATGATCTGGAAGTGGAAAGAAAGAAAATTATGATCTGGAATCTGAAAGAAAGCAAACTATGATCTGGAAGCCAAAACAAAGCAAACTATGATCTGGAAGCTGAAAGAAAGCAGATTATGATCTGGAAATGGAAAGAAAACAAACTATGATCTTGAAGCAAAAAGAAAGCAAACTATGATCCCAAAGTGAAAAGAACACAAATGATGATCTGGTAGCTGAAAGAAATGAAACTTTGATTTGGAAGTGGAAAGAAAGCAAATTATGATCTGGAAGCTGAAAGACAGTAAACTATGATCTGGAAGTGGAAAGAAAGCAAACTATGATCTGGAAGCAGAAGGAAATCAGTAATGGTAACCATCATAAAAATTCAGAATATTGAATTAGGAAAAATTTCAAATGCCTTTGTGTATGGATCAGTTATTGAAACAGACTGTTCTGGCGATAGATTATTTATGTTATATATGTATGACAACAAGATAAAAGGGAAGTTATATCAACAGCCAACATATTTGGGGAGAAAGCAGGAAGCATTGCATCCTGGAAACAAAAGGCTTGAAAATTCAAAGTAAAACATGAAGACACATACCACTCAGTTCAGTCAATATAAATTATTAATTTGTATTTCAAGGATTTAATCTTGTCTTTCATTACTGATATACCATTACAAAGTGAACAGTAAACCTTGTGATTCCTTCTCTCGGCTTTAATCACAGAGCTAACATTTCATTTCCTTTTTTTTAAATAAAGAAAAGGATGCTGTCAAACAAAATGAAGCCCACCAAACTTTTCATTTGCTTTCTTTAGGAAACAAGAAAAGGATGTTGTCAATAAACAAAATGAGTCAAAGTTTTTTCCCTTCTTTGTCAAATTCTAACTTCTTTATAAGCAATTTCATACAAAACAAACACAGTCATTTTTTATTTTTTGTAAAATTACTCTGAAAATTTTACATAAAAATGTTTTCAAAAACGAATGTAATGGCAAATTGGTACTCTTTAAGTAAATAGGTAAGGATGGATTTAACGTTGGTTTCAATGTTACAAGAAAAGAAAAAATGAATTTCACAAAAATATAAATGCAGGAAAGATAAATTTAAGTATCAATGAAAAATTATTGTTTTGGTTAGAAGGAAGATAAGTTTTGGGGAAAGAATTGTGTCAGGAATTAAAAGATTTCTCTCTTCAATTTATACAAGAAAAATTTCAAGTAGCAAGGAAAAAACATTCTTTAAGAAAATATTATCTTGGATTTTGTAAGATCCTCATTAAAGAAAATTTGTTTTTCTTCACACAACTACCAATATTTTGGCGCCAAAAGACAACTACTGATACATTGGTGCCAAAAGCAAAAAGTACTTATTGTTTTGATTTGGTTTGACATTTTTTTTTTTTGCAGTGAAACTTATTTTGATTTCATGTAAAGAAACTTTTGCCAAATGTTTTAGAGACAATTTATTTGTTATTGTTAAAATTCCTACAGTCTTTAAAGTGATATACTGGAATTGGAAGATGGAAGGTTGGAATAAAAGAGTAGGTGTATTGTATGCATAATTGAACATCCTCAAAAACAAACCCAAGTCATGTGTGCCATTTTCCAAAGAAAACATGCAAAATCCAGCCAGAAAAAGAATACAACACAAGAAATGCTTACCCAAGTAAACAACATTCCATATGTTGGCCTGTCCAAAAGAAAAATAATGTGTATGGCCTGCATAAACTCCTGTTGTCAGCATGTGTCACAAAGGATATGTAAATTCTGAATGAGAATTGTGTGGCACTATGAAAGTTAGGTTCTATAAAACAGGTAACTTGATTGAAGTCGGTGAGTTTGTCTACAAGTTGTTAAGTTGCATAGAAGATGTGTCCTAGAGATGTGTGACTGCTGGATTGAATTTTCTGCCACTACATGAAATTCTGCTACTGTAGGTTAAAAAATTCATTAAAAATTATTAGTTTCCAGAAGGAAAAAGAAGGAAGAGGAAGTGTGAATAAACAGATCAGTGAAAAATAAAATAACTAGACTCTGCAATAAGTGCTTTGCTGCTTCTTATTTTATTAGAAATCCTCTTCTATACTTCCACTTTTTAAGAACACAGGTGAACCATCTGATCCTTCTATCAGCCTATTAGCCTTCTACCACATTTTGGCTCGAATTAACTTTGAATTGTTTAAGCATCTGACACCACAGAGTCTTCTTTCAGATAAGCAATATGGCTTCTGCTTCTCTAGGTCAACTACTTATGTATTAACAATTATTGCTGAAAGAGTATCAAGCTTTAGATAAAAATGATGAAACTCGGGCTGTTGCTTTAGCTATCTCAAAGGCATTTGACAGTGCTTGGCATAATGGTCTTCATCATCAGTTTAAAGGTTATGTTATTTCTTGACAAATTTTTGAACTGATCCAGACTTTCTTATCAAATCATAAAATGAAAGTTGTCTTGAATGGCCACTCTTCTTGATCCTTTATCATTAATGCAAGCATCTCTCAACACTCTATCCTTTGACCTATATTGTTCCTAATTTTCATCTGTATCCTTCCTGATGGCATCAATTCTCAACTCAGTATCTATGCTGAGGATACAACTATTTACTCCTATCTTTATAGTTAGTTGGATTGGTTCAATATGGTCAAATTGGCAGCTGATTTTAAAAAATGACCTAGATACTGTTAACTGGGACAAGGAATAGCTTGTTTCTTTTTAATACCTCCAAAATGAAACTGCTTACTATTAAACATCTCAAAGAATAATTTCTGCCTTCCATGGCTAATGCTAACCTTCAGGAGAGTGACTCATTACATCTCCTCGGGGCTAACATTTTCTGCTGACATGCAGTGGAAAGATTATATCGAATCAATTGGTAAGTCTGCTTCTAGAAAAATTGATGCTCTGTGTCATGCTAGACAATTTTCCTTACCAGAATATGTCTTAAATATTTACAAGTCCACCATTTATCCATGCTCAGGATATTTCTGTCACATATGGTCTAGTGCTCCTGCTTTATATTTAGAGAGATTCTTAATAAAATCCAGAGAGTAATCTGCAATGTTATTGATCCTGATCTGGCATCACGGCTTCAGCCACTTTCACACTGCCACATTATAGTTTCCCTGCACCTTTTCTATAAATATTTTTATGGTAAATATTCTGATGAACTCTCCTGTACAGTACGTAGACTTTATGAATTCAAGTGCAGCACAAGATTGACAGCAAGATCCCATCATTTTACAATGGAAATGACTAGATGTAACCATAAGTTTTATGCTGACAGTCTTTCTCACACTTTCAGCTTGTGGAACTCTATTGGCTTTTTGCTTTCTAGTCAAGTTTAATGTTCAAAAATTTAAATGCAATGTCATTCACTATCTTCTGTTTTGTTAATTCTTATTTATTTATTGTTCTTGATGCTTAATAATGTTTTTCTCTTTCTTATATTCTTTCACATTAGTGGCTTTATTGCCTTGCTTGGGGTGAAATAATTAAAAAAATGTGTTTAGGGAAAGAAATAAAAGCAGGTAAGTTGAAAAAAAAACATGAGAGTATATATTTTTTATTTTTATTATTTCACTATTATGGTTGCATATTGTTTATCATTAAATTATTCTAAACTTTTTATAACTAAAGCCTTACTGATTTAATAACTGCTCTGTGCGAATAGAGATTTCATTAAAAATGACAAACAAATTTGATTCAAGCAACAATGAAAAACAGGGTTTCCAGTTTAGGATTGGGTTTCCAGTTGCTTCTAAAATCTTCTCATTCTCTTTCACTTTAATTAATCACTTGTGTCTTTGTGGAATTATTGCCTTGTTTGGGGTGAATTAATTAAAAAAACATAAAAAACAACAGTGGGTAGGTTGAAGAGGAAAAAATATCAAAATTTGAATAGCTGGGCTGTCCTCTTTATTTGGAACATGGAAGCATGTTCTTTTTTTTTTTTTGTTTTTTTAGTTCAATAATATGGTTATATATTGTTGGTGTTGAAGGATTGCAAACTTCTTTTATATGTAGAATATTATTGATTTAATAACTGTTGCTTCTCAATAGAAATTTCACTAAAGATCGCAAACAAATTTGATTCAAGTAACAATGAATAACAAGTTTAATAAGAACAGAATAAATAATTGGATATTGTGATACAGTGTTTTTGCATTCAACTGAAATGTGTAAAGTAACTGAGCATTGCCTGGACATGGCTTCCCACAGCTTAATTTTTAGAGCAAATTGGCTGAAGAAGTATTTCCCTGATGGAAAAAAAAGAATACATGTTTGATTCCTGTCAAGCATCATATTTTTTGTTATTGAGGACTCCTTGATTTCTAGTCCAAGTGATATTAATTTTAAAAATAACAGTAATATCAACTCAGATATGTATATGCAACTAAAAGTATCATCTGGTTAAATCCATTAAAAATACTTTGTTTCAGGCATGTAAATACAGCTAACAAATATAGACTTAAAAATGTCCTATTGAGAGATGTGAATTCCTTGAGTGGGCAATTGAGCTTTTCCTTATGGATTCCTGTGGCTTAATTGGCAGGGTACACATTTCTTACTTTTTTTTAATCATTTCACCCTAGGCAAGGCAATAAAGCCACTAAGATACAAGGGATTACTGAGTGTTAGAGAATATAAGAGAAAAAAAACATATTAAAGAGAATTAAGACAGAAAATATATAATGACTGGAAATGCATTTAAAAGTTGGAAAAATCAAAGTTGGCTGGAAAGGAAGAAACCAGAAGAAAGTTCGACAAACATTTGGTTAACTTTTGTTAATGTATAAAACATTAGGTATAAATTATTCAACAGTTGATAGCTAATTTATTAATACTGAGACAAAATGATGTGAAAAAGGAAAGAAAAATTTACAATCCTTTTTGCACATCTAACAAGTATCAGTCAGTTAAGTGCCATACACGTTACACACTTTGGCGATCATGTACCTTCCAATACATGACTGATGAGGCAGATTTTTTCCTGCAGTAGGTTGCCATTTCTATCTGTGGTAGACTGGTTATCAACCAAGGCTAAAGAACCCAGTCTGTCCTGTTATTCAACCCATATTTGGGGGGGAAAAGAGATGGATTCATAACTTTCCCAAGTGTATTTCTGTGTAGGTGAATTTAACAAACTTGACTGGAATTTGAACTCGACTCTCTGTGTTCCCACTCCAAGCCAATATCAATTATACCATGATGCACATCTTCATGACAAGAGTCACTTATCTCAAAATAGTGATTTTGGGAGGCTTTCATCTTCAGTGGATTTAGATGGAGTGTTTCAAAAAGAGACAGTCTTGTTGCTTAAGAACTGGAAATAGACTTGTGACAATGTATTCATAGAAAAAGTCATTAATTAAGATATGAAAGGCTGTAAGAAGCAAAGTTAATTTACTTGAACTTCCTGTCTTTTTGTTGTTTCTATGTAACTTTTGAACTATTACAAAAACCTACTGAACGCTCCTTTGTGGCCGATTGGTAAGGCACGTCAGTGTAAATGACAGTTCCGTATAGGATGCAGGTTCGAATCCTGTCAAAGGACGAATATTTTCTATGAAAATTTCTCGGACATTCAGGCCAGTAAATGTTATTTAATACTGTTTATTATAAACAGAGCATTTACTTAAATACTTGTATCTATAAAAAAAAAAAAAAGAACGTTAAACATAAAAATGTCTTTAATAATATATATATATAATTTTTTAATGAAAAACAGACCACTTTAAGGTACCATCACAATAATTTATTTCACCAAAATCCTTTTTAAAGGATTTCGGATCATCATTTATTGTAATGGTACCTTAAAGTGGTCTGTTTTTCATTAAATATTTAGCTCTGTTCTTCACATTGAGCTCTCAGGATTTCATCCTCCTTGGATTTACCAATTCAGTTTACCAAGTTCTTCATAACTTAAATATATATATATATATATATATATATATATATATTACAGCTATTTAAACAGAAATCCAAGAGCTCAATTCGTTTGTGTTTCAGCTCAAATTTTAAGATAAAAAAGACAGCAAAAAACACACATACTTTCAGTGAAAATATAAAATAAAAATAAAATAAAAAAATAAAATAAAAATTAAAAATTAAAGCAAAAAATACAGAAAGGTAGATTGAGTCAATTTGGGTGAATTGGCACTTGACTCAATTTGTTGGTCTTTTATCTTCCTCGTCTTTTTGATGTTTTGCTAATTTATTTAAAATCCATTATATTGCTGAAATTAAATTCGATTTTATAGAAGATTTGTTTCCAATCATTTAGATTTTTTTCAAATTTATTTCAAATTTATTCGTTCATTGACTTTAGATCAAATTTTAAAAAGGTGGGCGTTTTATAGAGGTTAATCTAACCCCTTTTCAAGTATCAACATGGTTCCTAAACTCCATTTTCCAGAGACACTGGCAAAAGGATTTTTTTTTATTAAACCAGTCAATGTAGCTAATGTATTTAAAACTATTTTTTTTTTTTTGGTTATGCCGTTTCAATATTTATCGTTTTAAATTTTTCTCCTCTAACTAGAAGCAAAAAGGAACCTTTATCATGATATTTTCACCCTCAAGTTAATTTTTTTTTCATCTTGATATTTTTGCACGAGTAAATTTAGGATTTTGGGCATTTTTCTTTATATTTTTGTAATTTTTATGAATATATCTCTTGACATGTATATTTTCCCTTGACTTTCATCAATGTAGACATTTTCCTGTGATTTACATCCATGTTGACTTAGAACTTTACCATTGGAGTCCCTTCCTAGCTCATAAAAGTTCATGCATTCAACCAAATCAAAGTATTAGACAAAGTAATGGTTCAGCAGGCTCTGGCCTTTTCTTTTTCAATAAGAAAAGTAAGAATTTGATTTTTGATATTTTTTCTCATACTTTCTCAGCTTTAACCCTGGTTATGTGATAACGTTTTTTAGATTATTCCATCATTTTATATATGTTGAAATATGTCTTAGAATTCTGCACTATGCAAAAATTAAAATCAATTCTATGTTTTAGACACATCATGTGATCATGCTGAATGAATCTATGTTTGATAATATCACCTGTAAAACACGTTGCAGATTTGAATCAAACCACAACAAAGAAAAAGTAGAAAAAGGTGTTTAAATATAAGATATTTTTATGCTTGTGTTTTTACAACTAGATTTTTCTTAGTGTTAAATTTCTTACTGTCATTGTTTGTAGTTATTTGTTAAGATGAAAAAAATTGTGATTTCTTTGTATGCATTTGTGAGAAAGAAGAGGCAAAAGAGAAAATGAGGAGTAAAGTGTAAATGTCATGTAACTTGGTCAGGAAGACGAGTAAGTAAGTGAATTTATTTTAAGCCAATGCATCTTGAAACTGTTGCCATCCATTGCTGTTCCCTTCTGCTTACTGCCTTATCTGGTTTAGAAACTTTGTTTGAATACCCTTCAAAGGGATTATGAAGCATGTTTTCTATTGTTAGCAGGAACATGACCTGTTAGTTGAAAAATGTTTAATATCTATTTTCAAAGCATTTTGTATAATCCTAAGTTATATGCATGCAAACCAATGCTTTATCTATTTGGAAAAGTTAACTATTGTCCACCTTACCCCCAAAAAGACTCAAATATATCAAATTAATGCAACAGAGTCCAACCTCTGCATATATTAGTCTAATAAAAAATGTGTGATCCATTCTTTAAAAAGATCTCTATAAGAATTGGTTTGGTCTTTCTTGTTTAATTGCACTTCAGATTCTGTCAGTGATTTTAGTGCCAAATCCTTTATTTAGTGCCAAATCTCTTATTTAGTATACTTGTTGTGGATTTGAATCAACCCACAACAAAGAAAACAGCAAAAAAAGGTGTTTAAATATAAAAATATAGTATATTTTTTAGTTTTGTTTTTTAAAGCTAAATTTTTCTTAGCATGTGTGAGTGTTAGAGTTCTTTGTAGTTATTTTTTTAAGATGAAAAGAAATGTGATATATTCATGTGTATGTGTGAGAAAGAAGAGGTGCGGTAGGAAGTGGGGAGATAAGTGTAAGCATCACGTAGCTTGGTGAGAAAGACGAATGAATGAGTAAGAGAATTTCATTTAAGTCAAGCATTGTAACCTATTACCCTCTGTTGTCGATTGTCTCTCCTTTGTCAAGAGGATTACAAAGCATATTTTTTATTGTGGGCTGGAATGCAACATGTTGGTTAAAAAAAATTTTAAATATTTATTTTTGGGGCATTCATTTTTTAATCATTTGGACGGGAACTTTCTATCTACTTATTACTAAGTCTTGCTTTGTATATATCTGTTATTTCAATACACTTGTTTAACCTACCTTCATCTTCCTTGTCTTTCTTTTCTGGCCCCTATACAGGCAACATCATAAATCTAAACTACCTTTCTTAAAATAAAAATAAATCATTGCTGATTTAACTATGACTAAAATTGTTCTTTTTTTTGTTTTTTTAGTAAAACATTCTGAACTTACGCTATTGCTTCACTAATTTAACCTGAAAATTTACACTTGCATTCTGTGGCTAATTTTCTGTAATCAATGAAGAGGAGGCAATAAGATGCTTCCACTTCAAAGATAATCATACTTATTATAAAACCCAGGTTGTGTGTGTGTGTGTGTGTGTGTGTCTGTTTGTTTATATATTGGATCGGATTTCCTACATTTTTTAAATGATTTCAACAAAACTTCACAGGACTACGTAAAATTACCTTGTGGTGGTTCTGACAGTGCCAAAAATTGGAAAAACACAATTGTTTTTACACGAAATCAATTTGAAAACACGATTAAGAGGCATCGCTGTTGCGAGAATGAAAGTGGGACAACTCATATCGAGTTATACTTATTATAAAAACCCAGGTTGTGTGTGTGTGTGTGTGTGTGTGTGTGTGTTCGTTTATATATGGGATTGGATTTCCTACATTTTTCAACCGATTTCAACAAAACTTCACTTTTTTTTTGGCAGGTAGTGTTTCTTATTGTCTTGCGCACGTTTTTCTTTATTTTTACATTCAGAATGCTTTAAAAATTCCATTTGCAAGACAATTGTTTATAATAAAATTCTATTCAATCTGTAGACTCATAACGATTGAAAACAATGTTTTTATTTGAGTTTGGGTTTGACCAATTTGCAAAAAAAAAAAAAAAATACTAATTAAGACATGCGTGTCCATCAACCTTAAACAATAATCTTTGTTAATTTTATTTTTCAGTCTTTATGGTGGTCGATACTTGATCTATCTCTTACTGTTACATCCCCGGGCAACGCCGAGCTCTACTGCTAGTATTTAATAAAAAACTTAATGGACGTGGAATTAGATAGAATCTTCAGCTTGACTGCTATGAGAATTTAGAACTTTTTTCCTTGTTTCTAGCGATTTTTTTCTAGGCGAAAAATGTGAAGGGTTTATAAAAAGTGTACATATGGGATTAGTTAGAGATTTATAGAATAAACGTGGTCTCTCGAACAATATTTCAATATAATATATCTGGAAGTAATGGTCTCTGGAACAATATTTGTGCAATGTGACCGTGACGAGGTAGTTTAAAAGAGTCATGACCAGACCCCCGATTCCCAACTTTTGACTTTGTGTCATATTTTTATATATTTATGCAATAAATGTTGTCACAGAATAAATACGGTATTATGATGTCTATAATATGATGGGAGGGTGTAAATGACATCTTGGAGAAAGGAACAATATATATTTATTGTTTTAATTAAAACAAGAGTGACACAAAGCCAAAGGAGAAATGGGGAAAGGCTGGTCAACACTTTCTATTCTAGACATAGCTAATCTGATTCATGACCCATTCATACATTACAATTTGCTCATTCACCACAAAAATTCATCCCTAATCATTTAATACTACATAAACCACAATACCACAAATTCACAGGGAACCTAAAAAAACCCATGACATAAAATTTCAATATGTACAAATAGTTCAAATGTCTCTTTTTTTCCATTTTTTTTAAATATATAAAAATATATGTTCATGAAATGAGAGGGGAGAGGATAAATCTAGAAAAGGAAACTAAAATACAATAGAACATTCTAAGTAATCATAACAGATATTAGGACCCAACCACCTCACCTACCATATTTGTATATATTTATGCAAAAAATATTTTCACAGAATAAATGCAGTATTATGACATCAATAATATGACGGCAAAGTGTAAATGATGTTTTGGTGAAAGGAACAATACTCATGTAAATGAATCAGTGATTAGCTAGATTAAAGATAAGTAAAGAGCAGCACTCCCCATTTTAGCCTTGTGCCACATTATTTGTATTTTTACAGAAATATTTTTTGATCTCAACCATTGTAATGATTGAGTGGGACATGAATCAGATTAACAATATATATATATATATATATATATATATATCTTGTCATCCACAGACAGAATGTTTCGCAGTATCACAGCTCATCAGTGTGGCTAGACGCCTGATTTCCTCTAGCTAAGATCGAAACCTGACTGAATTGGCATCAGTCAGAGATTCTACCACTAAGCTGTTGGTGCACAGCAGAGATGAAGGTGAATTTAAGCGTATTTATTTTTAGATAAACACACAGTGAGTGAGAGAACTCGATTTGATTTACTAAAGAGTCATGCATTATTAGCCATAATAGTCACTGTTTACAAACCCTCACTTCCTCCCCAGAGAGCTCAAGCGAAAATAAGTTTTTCAGGAGCATATATATATATATATATATATATATATATATATATACATAAAAGTGAACATTGAAGTCAACACTCAGAGGCAACAGACTGTTTCATGCTAGGCGCAATCATCAGACTGCCTGATGATTTCATCTAGCATGAAATAGCCAGTCACCACTGAGTGTTGACTTCAATGTTCACTTTTATATTTACATACTCTCTATCTCTGATATTGAGCACTTTATCCCATAAATATAGCATTCCTTAAAACTATATTTCTGCATATATATTGATATGTCTTGGAAAGGGATATATTTTTTTCAAAGTAGCAAAGTAACTACTGTAACCACGTGGGACAATCTCGCAGGTAACCATAATGGTCTGGTCCTCGTTGTAGGGGTAGGCAATAGGCGTAGACAATAGGCGTAGACAATAGGCGTAGTCCCTAGGCATCGTCATGTACCTCCACATCAGTCTGTATTTATGGCTGACACCAGCCAATCATATTACTGTAAGGGGGAACCCAGGTGTATGCATATTCATTACATCACATATATATATATATATATATATATATATATATATATATATATCCTCGATGACGCCAATTCAATCGGGTTTCGATCCTAGCTGGAGGCAACTGGATGTCTAGCCACACTGATGAGCTGTGATACAGCGAAACAGTCTGTCTGTGGATGACAATATATATATATATATATATATATATATATATATATATATATATATATAATGAGATGTAGCAAGATAAAAATGAAAGGGACATTTCAAATTGAAATGATTCAATTTGAGTCAAGAATAACAAATAATTGCAAATCATTATAAAAACACTTTTTCCTTGATGCCAGATGCAGCTTCTGTGAAAATATGGTGCTACCGAGAAAGACATCTTTGTCCAATAGTAAAGATTGTCTAAATGATATTTTCTGAACAGTCATGTGTTAAACAGATATTTGACAATTTATGGATTAGCCAATTTATTATACTACTAGCAGTAGAGCCCGGCGTTGCCCGGGGATGTAACAGTAAGGGATATATCAAGTATCGACCATCATAAAGACTGAAAAATAAAATTGACAAAGATTATTGTTTAAGGTTGACGGACACGCATGTCTTTATTTTTTTTTTTTTTTACGAATTGGTCAAACCCAATCAAAAACATTTTTTCAATCGTTATGAGTCTATCGATTGATGAATAGAATTTTATTATAAACAATTGTCTTGTAAATGGAATTTTTAAAGCATTCTGAATGAAAAAATAAAGAAAAAAATGTGCAAGACAATAAGAAACACTACCTGCCAAAAAAGTGAAGTTTTGTTGAAATCGGTTGAAAAATGTAGGAAATCCGATCCAATATATAAACAAACAAACACACACACACACACACACACACACACACACACACACACACACACACACATAACCTGGGTTTTATAATAAGTATAACTCGATATGTGTTGTCCCCCTTTCATTCTCGTGATGCCTCTTAATCGTATTTTCAAATTGATTTCGTGCAAAAACAATTGTCTTTTTCCAATTTTTGACGTTGTCAGAACCACCGCAAGGTAATTTGACGTAGTCCTGTGAAGTTTTGTTGAAATCGGTTGAAAAATGTGGGAAATCCGATCCCATATATAAACGTACACACACACACACACACACACACACACACACACAACCTGGGTTTTATAATAAGTATGATTAGGGTAATAAAGAAAAGCAATTATTAACATGAGGTGTGAATATTTTTCAGTAAATATTTACAATTCCTGGATCATTTGTTCCACAAACAATATTAGATGGATTCTTGTGAGTCTGGGTAAAAATAAACAGCAGGCACATCATGAAATTTTAAAACAAATGACAATTAATACATGTTATTAAAAAATGTACACAATTTGAAATCAGAGAAAAAGACATTAAAACTCGCTATAAGAATGCATGTTTTTTTTGTTTGTTTGTTTGTGTGTGTGTGTGTGTGTGTGTACATATGTATGTATGTGAGTTCAATAGTCAACTCATTCGTTTCCTTGCACGAATGCAAGGAAATGAACGTAGATCAATGTTCTTGGTCTACATTCGATCTAATCCAGAAACAAGAGGAAAACAGAGAGAGGAAAGAAATATTTGCCTTTTTATAGACCTAAATAAGTAATGGGGATTTTTGGTAAAGCTAAGTGGGGGTAAACCACAAATTTAAATAAAAGTGGACAACAATGAAGAACTACATGTGCTTACCAATTGTCACCACAGAAGAGAAAATCCATAATGGCTTTAAGATTTGACTTCTTTTACTAATTCTTAATAAAACTCAAAAAGTTGTCTCTTATCTCGTTCTCTCCTACTTGTCTTAACTGCTACATTAATGATGAACCTTGAAAGAGAACATTGAATTTTGATTTCTTTAATTAATAGGAAAAGTTTGAAATTTTCTTTCTTGTTCATTCTTAACTGGATGAGTGAATTATTTTGCTAATCTTGTATTCTGTTGGTTTGACTTTGCAACTCCCTGAGATTTAAGAAAGAAAAGCTTTTGGTAGTTAACTACTCTCTCTAGTGAGACTGTGGTAACAAAATAAGCACATCCCATCCCTCCCCTCGCTTATAACCCTCCATCACAATAAAATAAACCTTTTTCAGCAGTAAAGCTAAATTAGTAAAATAAAGCTTCATATGTTTCTACTTGGATTGGTTTGGTTTGTTTTGTTTTACGTCATATCAACCTCAATGGGTTATTTAATGCCGACATGATTTTTATTGCAAGTAATAACCTTTTTTCCCAAAAATGTATTGCTGGTAATATTTTTTTTCAAAATGTATTGATGGTAGTAATTTTTTCTTCAAAAATTCATTGCTGGTAATAATTTTTTACAAACCTATTTTTACCCTTTCATAATGTTTGACCCCAGATTGGGAAGGTCAACTATTTGCCGATAACTGGGACCCTAACAGGTGCTACCACCCCAGGTCAGGGTGGACATGGGGACATCAACAATTAAGAGGTGGTTCCATTCTCCTCAAAATCTTCTGATCAGAGGTCTTGCTGTTGGATGTAGTTTATCATCTTACCCAGGATGCTTCTACTTGTTATAGAGTTGTTACCATATTATAGAAACAAAGGATACTTTTGTCGAAATAGAATAATCCTGTGTGAATGTTTCTTTCTACACTCCCCTATCTTAATCCACAATTACTTCTAACGGCTCAAATGTAAGAGTGATGTATACTCTCTCTTAAAATACCAAAGCAAATGTTTAAAAAAATCATTTATTAAAAGACATTTATTACCGACAATGCTCTAGTCTTTGTCTATAAAAAAACCTCTCTCCTGATTTGCTCAGTTTTCCTAAAGTCATTAAGTTTGGACATTGTGTTTTTTACTTTACCACTGTTTATTGCTATCTTTTATTTGTGATCTCGATGTTGAGCATTTGAACAGCACACAGACCGAAACTAAGGAAGGAAGAAAATAATTTTCTCTGACGATGTCTATCTACCTGCCTTGAAGCATTTGCTTAGTCATGCCATTGTTCAAATTGACATGAAGGACATTTATAGGGCTGTAAAGGCCATATTCGAAATCCCTGAGAAGAGAGAAAATGACGGAAATGACTTCAATAAAACCTACCAAAATGGTGGGTCTCAGAAAACTGATTCTATCAGGTGGATGCTATATCCAAAAAGAAATGACTGGAATCTCTTCATCTAAATGGAATTCCCCATGGATGAGTTTGTAAGACAAGTGTGGAATTATGCCCACCTTGTTAAACTGAATGGGGTGATAATATATATGAGAGAATTAATACCAGTAAAAAAGACAATTTTATTTGTCTCTGCTATGGATAAAAACAAAACTGCATTATAAAGTCCTCTAAGGCATATGTAATTAAATCATTAGCTGAGCTGGGATTTCACACACAAAAAAATTGTGAAAGGAAAAGATTTTCTAATATGAGAAATCCTTTTGTCGATCGGTCCAACCACCCAGAATTGTAAGCCATTGCAAAGGTCATACAAAATAGTATAATAAGAGTACAATAACAAGGACAGAGGTGGACAGGTATCACCGTGTACAAAGTATAAGGCTTCAACACAGACATTCAAATAGGTGTATTTATCTAACACTATGGAGAAATTGTTGAAATCAAACCAGTCAGGAAGATGGGGGAATAGTGTTTTAGCCTTATGATGGCTAGAAAGCCTTTTAATGACTTCCCGAGTTGGATTGACCTGGACAGGTGAAAACTGCTGGTCATCATATCCAACAGGTGACCTGCGTGTTGGCACTCTGGGTAGACAGAAAGAAAGTGGCAGGGAGAAATCTCATGGAATCTGTAGTTGATAGTCACAACTACCCCTGTCCCACATAGGTCAAGTTCTGTTGATGCTTCCCACTGTGTGGCTCACCTTTTATTCAGCTGGATTCATTCATTCATGTATTTGTGTATAAGTGAATATTGTCATTGATAGCTGCAAGGAGGTCAGGTCAGGTAAAGTTCTATAGATCTTTTCTTATGCTCCTCTGTGTGGCTCCCCTTTTATTCAGTTTTTTGACCATGCATGCAAATTAGTGATAGTTTTAAAAACACTGGAACTAAATAACAAATGGCGGCTTCTACTGGGCAGGTGAGACATAGCGGCTTCTTATCTACAGGTAGGTTAGAATTCCTTGTTCCTATTTCACCACAGAATCTCTACCGCACACTGCAACAACTGAATAGAAAGTAGAGTGGCTATTCTGTGCCGAACAACCAAACAGATCTATAAACAGATCAGTCCTCTGTTGCCATCTTTTAAAAAAGCAAATAAAAAACAAAACAAAGATGGTGAATGCAGAAACCACACAGTTGCTGCTGGGACCCAGATTTGAGAAAACAGAAGCAGCCACTAAATCTTACATAGACACCTTGAGAAATAGAAGCACCTAGGCAATCCCCAGAATGGAAAAATGGAAAGGCTAGAGAAAAGATTCATAAGAATGGCACAAAAGAACAGCAGTAACCCCTCCCCAAATAAAAGCTATGGTAACACCTATTTCATCTCTGAGAAAAAAAATACCCATTACAGAAAAATTCAGTAATTTTTTATTATTACACCCACCCCATTTTGGAGTTGAAATTTGTTTTTCCTATGATTTTTAATGTGTTTTTAATGAATCTAACTTTTAAAACCATCACAAATTATTCGTTTTTTTTTAGTTACCCTCTTCTGAGAGTTCTTGGTTGAAGGAAGCACACAATCTAATCTCAATATCAAGGTTGTGTTCTGAGCCTGATTTGGTTGTTTGGTGGTATTGAACGAGTGAGTAAATTGTTGGTTTGTTGTGGCATTTATTATTGAGAAACGTTTCTGATAAATTTGCTTAGCCTATAGTTTTTTGTGTTTTCAATGAATCTGACCTTCAAAACTATCATAAATTACTCGTTTTTTGTGGTTTCCTCTGACAAGAACTCCCAGTTCTCACCAGGGTCCCTCCATACTGACAGCAGAAGTTTGGGGTAACTAAAAAATGAGTCATTTTCGATGGTTTTGAAGATCGGATTCGTTTAAAACACACCAAAGACCTCTGAATGGAGATGGATGTAATTGCAAAAAACAAAATACCAAAAAGTCTTCCCGTCCCCTTTCACCTTCAATCCAATTCCAGATTCCTCCTCTGGCTTCAAAAAAAATTCCCATCTCCATCACCTTCACTATTGCCATCTTCGATACCACAGACTACCAACAAGAGAACTTGAAGCTCCATGGTCAAAAGTATGGAAGAGGATATTCCTCCACCATACATTGCAAGTGACTATGAGGGTGTGGTGTCAAAGAGATTCTGCCTTTTCTTAGCATACTTTGATAGCCATTTGAGGGTTGTTGTTTTTTTTATGACTAAGTTGTTCTTTGAATGTGACCTGGTCACTTGTCTTTGAAAATTCGTTGGGTAGAGTGTTCATGCTGAATGTTATTATGAAGGAGTAATCATTCCAATACATTGGGGTTTATGTGAACAATCACTGTGGGGAGTGGGAAGCTTTCTTTCGATGATGTGATGGAATGATCAGCAAGCTTGTCTCTCTTGATCAATTACGACAGATTATTGAGCTTGTTTCTCACTGGCTGCTCTGTAGTTTGTGATCTTTTACCACATCTCACCTATGCTTACTAAACCACTGAAGGTTACACTTCTTCCTCTATTCAAATTGAAAATACTTCCCATCTGTTCCATGTGGTCTCTTCTGCTAAGACATTGTTTGAGGCTTCATTTTTCAGCCTCTCCCCGCAAATATGTAGGTAAAATTGCTTGATTGAATCAGATAGGGTTTCGTTTATGTGTCCATCAAAAAATCAAAGTGATGTGACCGTTCAGGAAACTGAGTTAATACCACCCATGTTGTCTTTGAAGAATGCATCAACTGAACG
The DNA here is from genome assembly GCA_903632075.3 of Acanthosepion pharaonis. Lineage (NCBI taxonomy): Eukaryota > Metazoa > Mollusca > Cephalopoda > Sepiida > Sepiidae > Acanthosepion > Acanthosepion pharaonis. Next base: position 2,129,678 of record CAHIKZ030004360.1, on the reverse strand, counting down.
TGGAAACGAGCTAGAAAAATTGACATTCTTTTCTCTTCCGTTCTTTGGGTGGATATCTCTAAGAAAAATTTTGAAACATGTCAGTGAGGATGCTTTTCTTGTTGAATTTTGAAAACAAATATCAGGAAGAAGAGCTGAGATTGTTTCCTCTCAGAAGAGTGAGCTTCCGATCAAGGCAACACGCAGATGTCACTGAAGAGTTTCAGGAAAGCTCACAGAAGTGCCATCATAGAAGAAAATGAAAAAAAAAAAGTAACTCTTCAGAATTCGAACTCCAGTGAACCTGCACGTTTATCTTTGACATCCTTCTCTAACTTGACAAGATTTTTCTCTTTTGATGAGTCAAGTTGAAATACGCTACAGTTGCCATATCAAAACATTAAGACATTTGAAATAAAGTTAATTAGGGTTAAGACAGTTCCTCTCACCACTTGAATTGTACATGAACATTGATATTTTGGAATGGAATTAATTATCATTTTAAAACTCTTGTTAATTGTGCTGCAAGCAATTCACAGACTCATGTGAGTCCAGGTAAAAACGACAGATGGAATTTAAACAACAATTAATAAAAGTATCTCTATCTATAAAAGGCAGGATGTGTGTGTGTGTGTAACGAATGCACAGCCGCAATTTTCAATGGATTTGCACCAAAATTTACATGCACATGCTCCAAGTTAGCAGGAAGGCCAAGACTGACTTTGCATTTCCCAACTCCCATCAATAGTGGAAATAATCATGCTTCTACGGCACTTTTTATGTAGTTTGCGGCCATTTTGTACTGGCCAGAGTGAGAGCCTATAGCTGGCTGCTATGGATAGGCAGGAAGATTCTATTGGCCAGCGTGAGAGCCAACAGCTGACTGACATGAATGTTAACTAGCATGCAAAAAAAATCGATAGCTGCATTCGTCACAAGTGGGAAAAATTTAAATCTGCATGGCATTTTACTCCAAGTGGCTCATTCGCTTGCTTAAACTCAACGTTGATTCTGATTCCACAGAACTGGGTTGGGTGTGAAAAAGTATTTGTTGTTAACATTGTTTTTTCATTCAGTTTTTTTTAGTTACGAGTCCTTTTTTAAAGCTGATCGTTTTGTGTTCATTTTGTTTAGTTCTTTTTTCGTAACAGATTTAATGTTTAGTATAGAGCTTAGAAAAAATTTGCAGTGTGAGATAAGCAAGAAGTAAGGCATATAGCAACATCAGCATGGCAAAGGGCACTCCTTTCAAGGCAAGGAAGGGCAAAAGTATTTTAAGTCAAGTGATAGCGATTACTGTATTTTTCATATGATTTTTTAATCAAGCACAAGCAATGCCGGGCCATGCTGCTACTCTGTCAATATTTCTGAGATGAGGTATTATATACATTATTTACATTATTCGGACTATTGTCCTCATCTTTGTTGTCATATTTATTACGTTTCGGCCGTTGTACACTCTGCCCAACTTCAGGTGGTTGGAATGTCAAACTGAACCCTTTATTTCCTCAAGGACACATGGCACAGTGGATAAAGGCATTAGTTAGATCCAGTGACAGGACCCAGAGATTGTGAGTTCAATACCCAGTTAAGGCAGTGGAGAACTTTCAGAGGGAAATTAACAGGAGATAACTGACAAGTGACATCCATTAAACATGGCACGTGGTACTAGAACAGTCTACCCCAGTGAACAAAATAAAGGGTTCAGTTCAACTTTTCAACCACCTGAAGAAGGCATGAGCGTACAACGGCTGAAACGTTGTAATAAATATGGCGATAAAGATGAGGATAATAGTCTGAATAATGTAAATGTAGAACCACTTGCATGCAGGGGGTTACAGAGAATGAAAATGAAGGAAAAGATTGGGTATAGAGGGGAGGGTGGGGAAAGGACCATGGCAACAGAAGATGGCGATTGACTTTACATTTAAATTTTTGAAGTTTGTAGTTATTGGGGAAGCAATTAAGAGGAATGGAGTTCCACTGTCAGGAAGCATGAGAAAAGAAACTGTTGGAGTAGAAGTGGTGCTGGCATTTAACTATTTCAACAGTAAAAGGGTGGGACTTAGATGCCAATCTAGTAGCATGGTTAAATTCATATAGTTGGAGCATCAGGGAAGATAGCTCATCAGAACAGTTGCCATGAAAATATTTGTAGAAAAGGCAAAGGGAAGCCACATCATGTCTATGAGATAGTGACTAAAGTCGAGATGCCAAATCAGGACGGATTACATTGCAGATCCTTCTTTGAATTTTGTCGAGAATTATTCAAAAAAATATTAACGAATTAAACAGTTACATTTAATAAAAGCTAGACTACCCATAGAAATGTTGGGCTCCTTTTAAAAGCAGTTCATGATACAAAATGATGAAGTAACAATGTTATCAATTTTATTATTAATTACACATATTTTAATTTGTATTTGGAATACAACTTATTATATTAACTATTATTACTCACATAGGAAATATTACTAAGATCAGACACAATAGGAAATTAATAAGTTTACTTTTTTAGTGTGAAATTGCAAACAGCTATTGCGCAAAAAATTTATTATTAATATTTTATTATTAATTACACATATTTTAATTTATATTGGCAATACAAGTTATTGTAATAATTACACACATTATACAATATTATTTTGATCAAACGCAATAAATAATAATTAATACTTGTTTCTTCCTCATATTTAATTAAAATACATAATGGCAGCAAACCAGCATGCATCTATTTATTTACTATCAAGTCATGTGACACAATTTTCCAGCCATACAGATTACATTTTATAATGACACATCTACATGGCGTCTTCACCTATCAAGTCCTTGTCAAACATCTGAGATATTTGTTTATAAAAAAAGTTCTAATATGGTGTAATAAATTGTATAAACATGTTATGTATATTTAAATAGCGTTGTTATAATGTATTATAATAGTTGGAATATAATATGTAAGTGTTTGTCTTTATATATGCGGATTGATATAAGAATGTGGATTGAAGATAAATATTAAATTTCTTATTAAAAGTGATGTAAAAGTAGAAAAGCAAACTTAGCTAAAGAAGCATTTGCCAAATTTTAATGAAATCTGGCAATGTACTGTGCAGAGGTTCAATAATAAACTAAAAATTCTTTTAGCTATCTGTATTAAAAAATTGAAATGCACCCTTAATAAAAATTAATTATTAATACTTCACAAATGTCTTAAAATGTGTACAGTAGATAGTTTAAAAATATCTTAGCTAAGTATTCTTTTAAAAAAATAGACATCTCAATAATTTAATTACCTCCCTTCATATTACTAAATGTGTATGCTTACATAATAAAATTTAAAAATTGTACAGTACATAAGTTTAGTGTTTTTCATTTCACAAGTAAAAATTTAATTTTTAGATGAACACAAAAATTTTGTCTAAGATAAAACAAGACACTGAAGATGACATTGTGCTAATGTCAAAATTACTCAGAATAAAATGAATATGCATCAACATGGTAACTTTCTTTCTTCTTTTAATAAGGACACTAAGAAACTTGCTCAAAAATATGAGAGGATCGTATTAAAAATAAGTAGACAAAACTTATCTAAATTATTTAATGACACATGTCTTTATATATATATATATATATATATATATATATATATATATATATATATATATATATATATATATTTAGTTGGATTGATGTGTGTCTGTGACCCTGGGTCTTACACCCTTTTCAACTGTCAGACAATCAGTTTGCCTGACGATTACAAATAGTATAATACCCAGGGTCACTGAGATATAGTTTTGATTTCACATTTTTCAGTCTTGTGAAAGTATTTAAAAATTGAGCATATATGTAAGAAAAGAAATATACAAATAAATATCTTTTCTTCTTATATTCATTGCTGATATACCTAGACCAATATATATATATATATATATATATATATATATATATATATATAGGAGGCATGGTGGAGTAGTGGATATCAGCATGGATTGAAGAATCAGAGAGCTGAGTTTGGATTACAGTCACATCCATTACATTCACTTATGTGCTAATACCCTTGGGAAAGGTATTAATCCTCTTCTTCTCCCTCCAGCTATGGGTAAATAGCAGGACAGACTGGGTTCTATAGCCTTGGATGGCAACTGGTCTAGGAGAAGGACAACTCTTAATTCAAAACCTGCAGAGGGTCGTTTGGGGACCTTTGTGGCATGTAGTGCACTAGGTCTCTGCATTCAGCTCTCCAAAAAGTGTGGATGGTTCTGCACAAAGCTTTCACCGCTATAATCAAATCATATGTTCTGGTGTCTGGGCTGTCAGCTCCCTAGGAACTGAGTTGCTTGACTCTCATATGTTGAATACGATGGGAGAGTCTACCATATATATATATATATATATATATATTTTAAATTTCATTGGTGTGAGTTTGTGACCCTGGGTTTGACACTATTTGAGATCATCAGACAATCTGATTAATTTTTAAATTTTGGATTTATATAGGGCTGCGTATATCAGCATTTTTATGGTAGTGGGTGGAAAAATTGTCATTGGAAACTAACTCATACTTACGTAACTATACATACAGGCATGTTTACTAATTGACATACGCAGACATACATCCAATCCAACTAAATATGCTAGCTCTCTCACTAATATTGACCACTTTCCAATAAGTACCACGCATAATATAATATTTAATAATATATATAAAAATTACATATAATATGATATAATATGTAAGTAATATATATAAAAATTATATATTTATAAATATATAAATAATATATATATATATATATATATATATATATATATATATATATATATATAGATACACCTAGTGAGCCAGACAAACCTACCTAGGTTTCACCTAAATGGATCGTCAGGAAAGTAAGGCTAACGAGGCAAAGAGAAACGCATATTTATAGGGCGATAGCTAAAATTATACCACATGACCAAAGAACCGCAAACACAAACCTAAGTGGGTGGGGGGGTAAATATGGTGTATTTATTGTATTGAGTGCTTTTGTTAGTTAGTTGTTTACTCGTATCGGGTTTTTTTCTTTGGGCTTCAGACCTGCATCCGTGCGATTTTTTTGTCGGCAGAAGTTCATGTTTGTAGCTCTTTCTTTTTTGAAAACCTTTTTTTCCTTCAAGATTGATTTGATTATTAGCAAATCAAAAATTCAAGGGTTTTTCAAAACGAGTCTAGTTATCTATATTTACATGTATATATATATATATATATATATATATATATATATATATTTATATACACGCACATTTTACACATATATATATATATATATATATATATATATATATATATATGTGTGTGTGTGTGTGTGTGTGACAGTCCTGTGTTGAAATTAAATGAAAGGGAATGTTTGTTAGTGAGTTTCTCCTGATATCAAATAAATCATCTTATGCCAGGTTGAATCTCGTAAAAAAAAAAAAATTGCCAAAATTTGGTGTAATATCCTGAGAAGTTTTGACAATCGTTAGACATTTCAAGGAAAGAAGCTAGAAAATCGATAGACAGCCAGTGTAGCATTCATGTTCTCCCTGGGCACATTGTTTAAGATGGATGCAGGTTCACATGGCATGGAATTAAATTTTGCCGTCAAATGACCTTATAGTTCAAAGGCGTTTTAACATGGATTCATTTAAATTGAAGCAAATTTTATTAATTTTTATTACCACCCTTTTGGTGTGAAGTGCTTCAAGAATTTGAAAATCGTTTTTTTTTTTTCCCATTTGATTGGCAGAATACTGTTGCATTGTCGACTAAAATGTGACAGAAATTACAAAGGACATCACAGATTCACATTATCTTTATATATGACAATTGTTCATTGAGATGGTGACAGGTCAATATTGGTTTGACTAATATATGTTGTTTTTTAATGTACAGGCATGGTTTTTGAAAGGAAATGAGAATTGGTATAATAATGTCAGTCTTTTGCAAAGACTTTTTGTAAGAATGACTTTATGCTTCAATTTTAAATATGATACATTGTCTATGTGTCTTGTCCCTTCAGGATGTGTAGGTGATCATGGCTCTCCACAACTTTCTGTTGTTCATAGCTCTTAATAGATATTTGTCTTTTTGTTCTTTCTCCTAAACCTCATTCTGTCATCAAGCTCATTAAGTATGTTATGCATCATTTTCCTTTGTTCCTCTTACTTTCAATCTGCCCTGTGAGTATCAGATTTTCCAAGCCCTCTTTCCATAAATTTCAACTCTCCTATTTTTTGTTCAAGCTTTATTACTTTTCTTCTTTCCCATAATTCATTTCTTTCCGCAATATCTTTCTAGAAAATAAATCACTACCTGTCATTGCTTCTTCTCCCTCACCATGAGATAAGTGACATTCTATTTTCTCTTCTTCCTTTATTCACACTACAGGCGCCTATATTCCTAAAAGTCTCATGTCCAGGTCGGTGCTTTGCACTCTCTTCATGGTCTTTGCGTTCATGCAGTTTCATTTTTATTTTCTCCATGTTCAGCATTCACATCATTGCCTGCAAGGACCACTCACCTTAAATCCAAAATATGCCATGGCATACCATCAATGGTCAGGTTGTTAGGTAATTGCACTCCAATCGCAACTCCTTTATCCCATTGCATTTTGCACCATATATTTGGTTGCTTCACCCAAACCTCTTCCCTTATTTGGATTCTGGCCAGCTCTTCCTCATCAGTATTCAGTGATATATCTTTCAGGTGCCTCCTCCTGTAGGTGAAAATTGACCTTTGTGGTACTATCTCCTTTCTCTGTCCAGCCCTTAGACACCATGTTGTACCAAAACGTCACTTCATCAAGCAATATCCCTCCTTTCTTGGCTATTGTTTGCATGTTTTGATGTTGTTGTTCTACTGTTTTATTTCCCCCTAGCCAGTAGGCTGCTCTCTATACCTTGTTATTTTCCATTTTTCAATCATTGTGAAGAGTTTTGATAGGAAAACTGTGCCATTGTTCATTACCACATCCACTACTGTACTGCATTGAAGAATCAGCTTCTCCAGATTCTTCTGCAACCACAGTTGCCATTTCTGTATACAATTCCCTCCATATCACCAGTCACCCAAGTCCACAGTCAATCATTAGCAAGTATGCATCCCAACAATATGTTATACTGACAGTGTTATAAAATAAAATAAGACATATCTCGGCTGATTTACAGGCAAATTCTCAAGAGTGAGAACCGGATGTAAACGGGACAAAGCCCCGTCACAAAATGACCATTATCTTTCTTTACAAATGTTCCCGACACATGTGTTCCGGTCGAGAAATAAAATAATATTTAAAGTGCTCTAATTTTCATCCAATAAAAATGCTTCCATCCTAATTATACTCGCTTCATTTTTTGAGCCTGTTAAGCCATAAAAAAACGCTATAAAAGGTGTCACATGGAAGTTCAACAGTCAGTCCACAGGTGCCCAGGATAGAGACCTGTCACGTTTGGCTGCTGACAGCAGGTGAGCATCAACCACCGTCAACATGTGTGAACTACTATGAGAGATCGACCTAGATCCGAAGCCGGCTTATGAACTATACCACAAGGTAGCTGTCCCAAACCCACACATTCCTGTTGAAATAAACCACGTAAATTTATTTCTGCTGTTGTCGTATTTCTTTCTTGCAACCATACGCTTGTCTATAACAAGAGCTAACCAATTTTTTGTCATTCTAATCTCACCAGGATCATGCATGTTCGAAGCAGGGTCAATCAACTGACATCTGCTGCAGTTCCTGACTATCCTCTGGACTTCCTCTCTTTTTACGAGTGGGCCAACTTTTCACATCAAATATAGTGTCCTGTTCATTCCCATATGATGCATGTCATACAACTGCTCTAGTTTTCTGGTCCCTAGACAGCATAATGAAACTTCGTCCTTCTTATTGACAACCAACCATTTTTTGTTTACTTGAGTTAATGCATCTGCCTTATATCTTTCCAAAGGCACAAACACTGCTTTCCATTGAAATTCAGATATCAACTCTCCCAGTATTCCTAATCTCCACTTCACTATCATTTCTCCAGCACCTTTTGTCCTGCTCTCTTCTACAGTAGAGTTCACCCAACTTAGTACTCTGAACATCCACTTTAAAGCCAAATTAATGCGTTTTAGCACAGTATGTAATTCATCCACATTGATGTGGCTATAGTCATTCGTTTTTTCTCAGCCATGCTGCCAATTTCTATGACTACTCCTGTAGTAATACTGCTAGCATCATACCACAATAATCCTGTTTTTGTTTTAGGGATGTGCCAAGTCCTGGTCATGGAGTCCTCTCTTTCTATACCTCAGCTAGGATCTCCTGCATCACAGTAACAGTTTCATCATTGACTTTACATTCCCAGACTATTCCACTTGTTCTTTTTATCAACAGCTTTCCACAGACTGAGAACAATTCCCACCTACTCATCTCTCCTGTCAACGATGAGATCTTGTTGCCCATTAAATACCAGTTAACCCACTTTACCTCTCTTCAGTTTAAGGTCCATAGCTACCCCTCCTCCTAAGGGTTCTGGCAGCTTTACTGTCAATCTGAATTCCTTAAGATGATCTACCATTTCCTTCATTGATACCTTTGTTACATCTATAACGATGTCATCAATGTATGAATCAATAGCCTCTTTTGTCCCATTGTCCCTCATCAGGGCTGTTGAGAGAAGACCTTCTATTTAGTGTAGGTGGCATTGACTATTTGCATATGTATGATACTGGGCAGGTATTAGTAATTAGTCTGTGGGTCTGGGACTGGGAGAGCTATATAATGGCAATTTTTTTTCTCAGTTGATAGAGGTGCTCTTAGCATGCAGATGTATGAAAACCAGACAAGATGAACACAATGTCCACCAATTCCCCAGTCAATTTTCCTCTCTTGAGCTTTTCATAAGCTTCTAAAGCCCTTCAGTGAACACTTTCTTCAGTCTGGTCTCTATCATTTTCTCATCCAATTGGTCCTCATCACTCACTTCAAGGTTGAGGGCAAACACATCTCCTTGCAGAAAAAAATGGAATGAAACTAGCAAGATCTGGTATATTTTTAAACTTGGAGACCAATTTCACCTTCATCAACACAACTATATCACCTTCTCTGCTAAATGGTAGCATCATACCTCTATCCAGTTTCACCATTCCAGAATCCATATTGCCAAAATAGCTTGTAGTTAAAACAAAATTTAAAAAAAAAAAGAAGCTTCTCCCAGAATTTCTCTCTTCCTTCCTTACTCTTAAATCTCCTTCTTCTTCTTCTCTCACAACCATTCTCGTACAAAAAAAAAAAAAAATTTCCCTGACTCCTATTTTTAGGTCGTTCTTTTCTTCTTTTCCATAATTCATCTCTTTCTGCAATATCTTTCTATAAAAGAAATTACCACTTGTCACCACTTCTTCTCTCCTATTATGAGGTTAGTGACATTCCATTTTCTCTTCTTCCTTCAAAATAAAAATTCATTTTCTGGAGTATTTTATTGATACTGTGTGGTGGTGATATAACCCAACTTCCCCATTCATGATAATGGATGGACTGGTTGCCGATTAAGTACGACCACAGTGGACAGTGAGGGAGGTCTTCGTTATTAACACCTAGTGAGGTTAGCATACTCCCAACTCTGTCTCTGTATTTTGACATACCTACATCCGATTATAAAATTATTATTGAAAAACCAACACTCGGGTTTACTTTGTTTATTATATCTTGCACGAGATATAACATACTGAAAATCTAAAATATTATTTCATAATATCATAAGATGGAAAAAAATATTGTATTTTGTGGTGCCATTATATTGTTATCTCAATTAAAAATGTAAAGAAAAAAGTATGTTTTCCAATAGTCTGAGGTCATATATTTTAAAAGATTGTTTTTACAACAATTGTGCTGTTATAATTTCATATAAAGAATATCTTCATTTGCTACCATCAGGCAATCATGGTTTAAGTTCCCTTTTGATAAAAGACTGTAAATAAAAGAAGGTCATCTTGTTGAAGTACCTTAATTTACTACATACTAGTTTAATAGGCACATTCTGCCCTAAAACTAAAAGGACCTCTGGTCCAGCTTAGAAAACAGTAATGATAATTTTGAAGAAATAACTTTAAATTCCTCAATCCACTCCATGGAATTTCAAAACCTCACTTTCACTCTGATTTGGGCTAAAAGTTCAATTCTGGCCAAAAGAGTAATTTGGCCCAAATTCCAATTTAGGTGGAAAAGTCTGATTTGGCCCAAATTCCAGTTTAGGTGGAAAAGTCTGATTTGGCCCAAATTTCAATTTAGGTGGAAAATTGAGTTTTTCAAATCACAAACACTGTAGAATTTCAAAATATCACATTAGGAAACCTCTCACTTTGACTCTGATTCCTTCGCATTTTGAAGAAATAAAATTGATTTCCTCAATTCAAAATTTTGGAGACATTTTAAGTTGAATTTACAACAAAAAGATTTTTAATTCAAAGTTTTTGTGTTACTTCAAACACAATATAAATTAAAAACTTAAAATCACTAATTTTTTTCAGTTATTATAAAATTTGAATTTTTAACTGTTCCCTCCTCATCCAGACACAAATAGATACCTGTGTTTAAAAAAAGATGTCCCATTTTTCTTTTTTTATTTCAACCAATATGTGTTGCATCTGCTGACCTGCACACTTGAAAAAACTTGAAGAAAATATATTTTCCAGTGTCTCCCTTTGTAGGAGTTTCCCCTAAAGATGACAATTTGAAATTGTCAAAAGTACTTGGCATGTGTCTTCCATCTGACAACAACTCAAGGAATTTATAGTAAGTTAATGTCTCATTAAGTCCTGTTGGCGAAGTGATTTCGCCATTAATCACATTAACATTTCCATTTAATTCTTTGTATAAATTTTTCTTTATGATATAAAATAATAAAATATAAGCTGAACACTAATATATATATATATATATATATATATATATATATATATATATATATATATATATATATATATATATATATATATATATATATATATATATATATATATATATATATATATATATATATATATATATATATATATATATATATATATATATATATATATATATATATATATATATATATATATATATATATATATATATATATATATATATATGAGTAAATAAACCTAAAGAGCCAGACTAAACTACCTAGGTTTTACCTACGCAGATCATTAGGGTGGACTGGCTAAAAAGGTGCTATACGAAGAGAAAATATGTAGCCTACAACACAAAAACATGACCATGTGACAGACAAAAAAAAAAAAAGCAGTAACACAACTGCAGGATGGTAAATCCTATTTATTCAAGACATAACATAAGAAAAATGAAAAAAAAACTTATTTTGCTCTACTTAGCGCATTGAGCACTTTGTTTAGTTATTTTACTTTACTCGTGTCGGAGGTTTTTTTCTTTTGACTCTGAACTTAGATTCTAGACGATTATTTTTGCCGGAAGTACATGTTCTTAGTTCTTTCTTTTTTTCCTTTTTTTTTTCCCTTGGGTATTAGCTTGTTCATTTACAAGTTAAAACATCTAAGGTTTTGCAGGACGAGTATAGCTGCTTACATTTATAAGATTTTATATATATATATATATATATATATATATATATTGATTTTAAAAACAGATTTTTGAAATCTACTTAGTTTTGTATCCTAACATAAACAAAGACAATTTTTAGGAATGGATTCTTCATTTATGGCTTATTAGGTTATTTTTAATGGATATTCATATTTGAGTCGATGTTCTGTTTTTATTTGTCTATTAAACAGTTTATTTATTTAAGTTCATCTACCGACCTGAATATTTGAGAAATATTGCTAGAAAAATATATTCTGCCCTAACAAAATGTCTCGAATATTCAGGCTGGTAGATGTAAATAAATGAATATACTGTTTAATAATTAAATGAAAACAGAGAATCTACTTGATGAGTAGACACCTTCTGTAGCCACACACTTTATCCAGTGTCATTTCCATTGATGGAAGCATTCCTGGAACTGCCTTGTTATATTTTCTTGGATTTCCTGACATTTCTTATTTTTCAGTGTATAAATAGCAATGTCAGGCTACTGACTGTCATGATTATTAGTGACTATTGAGTGGAACTATCCAGTCGAATTAGTGTGAATTATTGTCCGTCGATGATTTGGGTTTTGATTTAAGATTTACTGGACATCAAGACAAACCACACTACTAACAAAATATTCACTGAAATGGTTAATTATCTTTGGTTGACATTTATTTCTTTGTTCTTGTTAAGTATTTTATTCGAAGTTGTAATTAAATACTGTTTTATCTTAACATTTATCTTGAGTTATACTTAATTATTAAAGGCTACCGTACATCACAAAGCATACTCAAATACAACCAACTTGTTGTCTAAGAATATACATGTGCTTAAATGATTTGTTTTTAATGGTTTATCAACCCATTGCAGGTTATTTAAAGTCAGAAAACATTTTTAGATTGTGAAAATTTTTTTTAAGATACTAATGGTTTAGTGATACAAGTCTTACTAATTAACCCATAGCTGGGGAAAAAGAGGTGGTTTCATACCCTTTCCCAAGAATATTTACACGTAAATAAATATAACAGATCTAATGGGAATTTGAACTTGGCTCTCTAATTGATAATTTGGAGTCATTATCCATTATATCATACACATATCCAAGCTTTACAGTACCTGGTATTCAGAAGCAGTCACCCATCTAGGTACTGACCAGGCTTAATGTTGCTTAACTTTGGTGATAAATATGTCTGTTGTCTTCAGTAAACCAAGTTTTATTTAATTCGAGTCATGAAAATATAATTACGATTGTGACAGATAAATTTTTTATTATCATTTTATGAAATTTACTTGTTTTTTTTTTTGCAATGAGAAATAATCATCATGTAAAATCTTTTCGAATATTTTTACCATCTGGAAGATTTTAATCTTTTATGCTCCACAGACTTTAATAGGTTTCTTCATTGGAAAAGAAAAACATTGTTGCAGATGTTTTAAATAACTGCAACAATAATAACAATATCTTGAAAATATTCACAGTAATAACCAATTTTTTAAAGCACAATATACACATGGCTCAATGGATAAAGATGTTGGTTAGATCCAGTGACTTGACCTAAAGAATTGTGAGTTCAATACTAGGCCACAGCAGAACTTGGAGATTTGAGTTAAAGAGAAATAACGGCAACATCCGGAAGAGGCATGGCATGTGGAACTAGAACTACCCTGGTAGACGAAATAGTGGGTTCGGTTTGAAATTCCAATCACCTGAAGAAGGCCAGAGCATACAACAACCAAAACGCTGTGAATATGAAGATGAGGATGAGGATTTGTGCATAAGTAAATATAATAAACCTGTCTGGAATTAAAACTTGGCTCTCTGATTAACAATTCTGAGCCATGGCTTGTGGGTGGTGTAATGATTACTCCACCCACACATCCAAGCTTATAGCAGCTAGTATCCCCTTGATTGAAACAGGCATTTTCACAAATCTCACACTAGCACACATAATATGACAATAAACTATATCCATTAGCAAGGTCTTTGATCAGGAGGTTTTGAGGAGTGTGGAACCACCTGTAACTTGCTAATGTTCACAGATCCACTGTAACCTGGGGGTGGTAGCAATTGGGGTCAAAACCCTATGAAAGTTTAAGAATAGATTTTTATACTAAAAATACCAGTAATAGGTTTTTGAAAAAAAATCAAAATATTACCAGCCAAAAAAATCCACAATCTGAGATCAAAACACTATGAAACAGTAGAAATACATTTTTATAGTTAAAGTTTCTTGACATTATCATCCTTCATTAATCTTGGGTAAATCAACTGTTTATTTTAACCTCAAAGCCTCACGCCATTTTAAATCAACTTTATTACATCTGATTTAATTAGAAGCGTTCAGAAGTTATTAGGACGTATTAAAATTATTTTCTTGCTTCATCAATTCTCAATCTTGATAGAATTCATTTACATAAACTTGAGGGGAAAGGCATATTTTCCACTCTGCAACCTCTTCCCATCAGACTCATCATTAGACACCTATTGCTAGTCTATCCCTAGTTACAAGGCAGACCCATCCTGGGTATGATGATAAACTACATCCAGTAGCAAGTTCTCTGATCAGAAGGTTTTGAGGAGTGCAGAACCACCCCTTAATTACTTGTGTTTCCAGTTCCACCTTGACCTGGGGTGGTAGAACCTGTTAGGGTCCCAGCTATGGGCAAATAGTTAACCCCCAAGGCTCAAAACTCTATAAAAGTATAGAATCAAATTTTTTGAAAAATAAAATTTCCCAGCAATACATTTTCAGAAAAAAAATATTAATAGATATTCTATTTATATACATATACCCTAAAAAATCTTATCGGAATTAAATAACCCATTGAGATTGATATGCCATATAACAAAATAAACCAAACCAAACTAGTACAAGGCCCAAGATCTACTCAAGGTGGATGGCCACTGAAGGAGGTTATTGTATAGACATAAAAGGATTGGTTGCTTGCTTGTTTTTGTTTAGCAACATATCAACACTTCTATGGGTTCTTTAATGCCAAAATATAAATATTTTGTAAGCAATTTTTTTTGAGATAATGTTTTTTAATAATACAAGTCTTACTAATTAACCCATCTCTGGGGAGAGAAGAGGTGGATTCTTGCCTTTCCCAAAGATATTTGTATATAAGTGAATATAAGGGACCTAATGGGAACTGGAACTTGTATCTCCAATTAAGAATTCCAAACATTTATCCATTACACCACCTATATATTCAAACTTACAGCACCTGGTATTCAAAAGTGTTTACCTGTCTTAATACTGACCAAGCTCAACATTGCTTAACTTTGGTGATTGTATAGTGTTTCAATATGATGTGGAGAGGGCCTTGGGGGATGCTTGCATTGATCTCATCTACTTCAAAAAGCCTGACAATTATCAAGAACCTTTGCAGTAGAACTGATTCTTGTTAGACTAAAAGCAGTGGCAACAATCTAGCAGATTTAAGCAAGTGGATGACAGAACAGGGTCTAGAAAAGGTAGCAAACGGACAAAACTTATTGACAGCTACAAGGGATAGGGGGAAGTGGAGAGCCATGACTGCCTACATACTGAAGGGACATGGCACATAAAGGAAGCAGACATGATGGATGTCAGGAATTTCAAGAAAGCGATATTATATATTCTTTGTTTTTGAATAAGAGAAAAAATACACGAGTATGCATGCAAAAAAAGGAAAGATAAGTTAGGTTGTGTGTGTGTGTGTGTGTGTGTGTGTGTGTGTGTGTGTGCGTGTGTGTGTGAAAGTTCAGTCATCAAGGGTAAGGATATCCCAATGCTTGGTGACAAGGTCCTATGCATGTCATCACTACAGCATTCTAGGGAGAACAGAAAGAAAAAAGAGAAAGACAGGAAGTGTCACATTTTTATAGCTGCTTAACAGCACCCTCTAACAACATCTTGGCAAAACTGGCAAAGCTACATGGGAATAACCCACAACTTCATGAACTTACCTGATAGGAAGGACATGATAATTCAGAAAATTACCAGAAATGCCATAGCTGGAGAGATTGTGTAGCTGCCTCCTGAACTACACCTTGTCAGATGTCTTTTGGATATCTAAATTGATTGCTCTTCTGATGAGTTTATTATCAGGCACTTCGCTGATTCTTAGTATAATGATATCTAAGACATCAGCAGTGGACCTAGAGGAGTGAAATTCATGCTGTTTGTCGCTCAGGAGATTGCATCTGTTGAGGTGATCTTTGTTGATGAAAGACTCAAAAAGTTTGCTGATGACACTAAGGTGGCTGATGGAGGCAAACTTTGCAAAGACTGAAGATAACTCTGGCTCAAGATTTTTAAAATTCCTATAGTTGTTCAACTATAGGAATTTTATCCAGATCAGTAGCCTTGGTAGAGTCAAGACTTCTGATCAGTCTGGAAATTTTCGAAGCCAAGATATCACAAAGTATATGCTCCATGAGAGAGAAGAAGTCAGTTAGGGGATGACCATGTCATCTAACATGGAGTTAGAGGCAAAATTCCCTTTATCTGACAATGAAGATAGTGGCTTGCTGGATAGACATGAGGGGGTGGGGAGCAGGTTATGAGGTCATATAGAATAGATTATGCTTGACCCGAGACTTGAAAAGATAAAGAGTGGAATAATCAGGGAAGCATCCTCTCAGGAGTCTCATTTACAAAGTAGCAGTACTTGTGAAAGTGACTGGGGAAAATATAGATATTTCTAAGTTTCTTTCAATCCTTGGAGTTAAAAGTTTAGTCAGTGGACAGAGTACAATACATCCATATTTATTCATGGATACTGAAGTTATTGGTTAGCTGATTTTGTTTAGCAGCATATCAACACATCTATGAGTAATTTAATGCCAAAATCTAAATATTTTGATTGGTTTGGTTTGGTTGATTTTGTTTAGCGGCATATCAACCTCTATGGGTTATTTAATGCTGAAATCTAAATATTTTGATTGGTTTGGTTTGGTTGATTTCGTTTAGCAGCATATCAACACATCTATGAGTAATTTAATGCCGAAATCTAAATATTTTGTACATAATTTTATGCTTTCAACTACAGATATTTCGTATATAATTTTATACTTTCAGGGTGAAGGTATGTTTTTTGGATATATAAGACCATAAAATTTGGTAACTTTACTATAAAATGAATTTTTATATTTTTTTAGTATTGCATTGATTGTCATTTTGTTATAAAATTGTATTGTTGCTCATTTTATTATGAAAATGTATGGTTGATTTTCTTCATAGTGTTCACTATTTGGCCTTAGCTGAGACCCTAACGGGTGCTACCACTCTAGATCAGGGTGGACCTGGGAACAACAGGAGTTAAGAGTTGGTTCAATTGTTCCTCAAAACCTCCAGTCTCCTGATCAGAGGTCTTGCTGCCAGATGTAGTTTATCATCATACCTAGGTAAACCAAAGTTATAAGAGGAAATGTCTATTTCCTGAAAACATTGATCTCATAATAAAGAATTTTTTTTTCTGTGAAATGAGATTTTTACAGATGATTTTTTCATCAATTTCCCTCTATATATCAAAATATTTTAGGATAACACAATCTTTGTGAAATCTGTAAAAAGAAGTATCAATTGATAAGAAATTAACACACATCCTGTATCATGTGCTCTGGTCTTACATAATTGATGCATGAACCAATTAGGCCACAATTGGTTTATGGTTAGCATTTTTATCTACATTATTTCTATCATTTTTATTATACTTTAAATTGTAATTAATTTATTGGGAAGATGATTATTCTCATATTTTCACCGAATGTGGCAAATATATGATAAAATATTTATGATTTATAAATATTTTATCAAATATTTGCCACACAGTAGTAATACATTTTACTGAAAATGTTCAGGGTTGAAAGTGGATTTTTTTCTTTTTTAATAGAATAACTAAGTTTTTCAGTTGTTGCAACTGTACCAATTTGTTGTATGTTAGAAATTTGCCAGAAGGCAATCGAAAAGCTAGACATTTTAGATGAAGATACAATGAATCAAATAATCAATAAAATTTGAACTTACTTTCTAAGCAAAAATAATTAACCTCTAAGTCAGCTGGCAAATTTTTGTAGGTAATTAAAAACAAAAAATTGCTGATTATATTTCTGCTGACTGGAACACCGGAGCTTCAAATTAAAAATAATTAAACAGATATACATCTGGAAAATCTTAAACAC
The DNA here is from genome assembly GCA_903632075.3 of Acanthosepion pharaonis. Taxonomy (NCBI): domain Eukaryota; kingdom Metazoa; phylum Mollusca; class Cephalopoda; order Sepiida; family Sepiidae; genus Acanthosepion; species Acanthosepion pharaonis. Next base: position 2,111,942 of record CAHIKZ030004360.1, on the reverse strand, counting down.
AGAAGATTATTGTTGTGGTGTCTTCCCTCTAATGAGGCTATTGTGGACTCTTCCACTTATCATAAGGTAGTAAGAAAGTAAGCCTCGCGGGAACAGTGATAGACTGTTCATTACAGTCAAACTCTCTGCCTCGAGCAAAGAGGAACCCCGATGAGGCTTTGCCGAAGAGCAAAGTTTCATCCGGGAAGGTAGACAGGCCCTGTACCCGTTTATGCAGGTTCTAAGGGAATATTTTTAAAGAGGTTGCAAACAGACAAAGGTGGTACTCAAGTGAAAAGAATAGCAACCCAGGCATAGATGAAAGAAATAGAGGTTTATTGTAAAAGAGAATACACTACTGAAAGACAGGGAAATGGTTAGCAGGCTAGTAATTCCTGAAGCAAGTCTGCCAGGTATATCCTGTGTACACTATATAAATCTACCAATATAGTCAGTCAACAATAGGCAATAGGGAGAGTGGAACATTCCATTGTATCACACATACATGTCACCATCATGAGTAACTACCTATAAGTATCTGTAAGTCAACGGACTACATAGTCTAGCTGGGATCAGTTGAGTACGACTCAGACTTATGCAAGAACTACCGACCTTCCAGTAAATAAACCTTTACTTATTTTATCTACCGTATTTTCAAGTATATATACCCTTATATATAATCCGTCTTAATGAAACATCCTTTATAAATAATTGAGACTGACATCACTCAGTCTTGTGAAGGTTCACCTCTCATACACACTATAAACAATCATAGACAGTAGCCTGCAGAATTTCAATAAAAATACTATCATTTGCAGGAGCTTTCTTAGTATTCCTCAATTTTTATAGCTACCATTATTTCATCATCAGTGGGTGGATCATCAAGCTGATTGATTAGAGATGTATGCGGGGAACCATTTGAAAACAGCAGGGCTTACGATAACTTCATAAATCAAAAATGTTGTAGCCATCTGGGCTTAATTTCTGCAAAGCTACATTAGCAGTCATTGCACACAGAAGTGCAATAACAAAAGATGGTGGGTCAGAGATAGTACACCATGGGTTTTTTTTTATGCCACTATGTGTCCTTGGCTACTCCACAACTCTTGCTTGACCCTTGCTTTACACTCTTTGAAATCTATTCTCAATTCACTTCTGTATACTGAACAGGAAAACAACTTTTTTTTTCCATTCCATTTAGTAGATTTTCTATTTGAACAAATCCTGATGAAATGAATTCAGATAATTCACCGCTGACGCAAATCCAAACTTTTATGTTGTCAGGTAAAGATCTGCTGAATATTGTGAACTTTTCATGACACACTTGTTTAAGAAGGATACTCCAAAGTGTTAGCCTATGTGTAGCGTCAAAGGTCATGATGAGATCAATGAAGCACCAGTAGCAATCAAGTTGTTACTCACTGCACTTCTCTTGAACTTGGGCCATAAATATCATATCTATTGTACTCTAATTATTTTTGTTCATTCTTGTTTGATTTTAGTTTTCCATATTTTAAATAACCATTTTTCTTTCAATTTTTTAACATTTGTATAGTCATGTATGCTTGCTTAAGAAAGTAGTAAATCTCTCAGGAATGCAGATATTTAAAAAGTCCAGGGTGTAGATTTATGTTTTCCAAAAATTCAATAGCAGCACTTTTTAATAAGTGTAACATTCTTTCGATCAAAGATGGTGGTGAATTTATTTCTATGTAAAATTAATGCATTTGGTAAATTGGTGTGTATAAGACACTTTTTGTGTTTGTAGATACATTTTTTAAAAATTTCTACGAGTTTCTCCAATGTACAGGGTTTGATGGATAAATTGTCATCTAAATTATGCAAAAATGAAAATAATACTAACACCTCATTTTAACAGATATGTTTACCAAAATTACACAAAAATATCTTGAAATACTAAAAAATAAATTTATTCATTAAAATCACCATCGGAATCTCTTGCATCTCTTCTGGGCGGTCTCCTTGTTTAAGTTGGTAAATGCTGTCATAATTCTTGCCTTCAGTTCATCTTTGGTGTTAAAAGAAGTCTCTCATTCAACTGTGCCCTACACATAATACTTAAGAGGGTTGCAGTTTGGGGAGTTAGGTGGCCATATGTAAGGGGTGATGTGGTCGCAGAAATTGTCTGACAGCCATGACTGGCTTCTCCTGATTGTGTCACATGATGCAGAGACCTGATACCAGACATAGGATCTTCCAGGAGCACTACCTTCTCAAGGTACTTAATGTAATCCTCTATGTTGAGTCCGAGGACCTCACAAACAAATTTGGGTGTTCTTTTATTATCATAATGATCAGAGTGAGTTTTCACAGTTGCAATACCTTCATAATCACCATTAGACTCATCCAATTCTTTCTGAATCCTCTGCACTGTCCTCAAATTGACACCTAAACATACTGAAATGTTTGTATTTGAGCTTCCAGCACAAATGCCAAGCAGTACAGCATATTCCAAATTTCTCATGGAGTGAATTGCATCAGGTGCTCTTTTTCTTGCAGATAGTGCCCAACTGACCCTACTTTACTGTGCGGTCAACAAAATCAAAAACAAGCAATACATCATTTTGTAGTCAAGTCTCGCTCAAATTTTAACAAAATGTGTAAAAACTGAGTTGACTGTGTGGACTTATCTTAATAAGAATCTACCAGAAGGATGGATCATGCCAGTGATAATGACAATGTACTGTTGAAATGACCAGTTTCTGGTGCAAATGCCAAGCAGTACAGCATGCTGTTTCAAAATTTCTGCTGGAGTGAATTGCATCATTGTGTTTATTTTCTTACAGATGATGCCCAACTGACCCTATAATACCATGCAGTTAACAAAATCAAAAAACAAGCAATACGCATGTGAAATTAAAAATATAAAATGGCGACAATTTATATATCAAACTCTTTTTTTGTGAGGAAGAGTTCTGGCAATTTATTTTATATATTCCTGTTTCCGAATTATTATTGTTATGGATATTTTTTGGTTCTGATCATCTCTGTAATAGTTTGGGATATGGATGTAATTATTTTGATTGGTTAAATTGTTTCATATAGTGGATGATATGGAGTTAGTAGGTAGTATTATGTGTCACTTATTATCTAGTTTATTGTTGTTAATAATGTTATGTTTTTGTGGTTGTATATTTTGTATGCTTTGCATTGTGGATGAAACAATAAGGATATTGAAGATTTTCGAAAGGGTTTTCTCTGCGTATTTCTTCTTTGGGTAAGTATTGGGGCTGCAGATTCTTAGTGGTCTTAAATAGAATCCTGTAATTATTACCAGTTTAATCTTGTTACAGTGGTGATAGATTGAAACAGACCAATTTGAAAGAATAAGATATGAACAGACAGATATTACGAGGAGACATGGAGAGATGAAAGAAAAGAGAGACAAATATATACAGGAACAAAGTCAGATACACAAACAGACATAGATAGATAGATAGATAGATAGATAGATAAGAGCAGAGTGAGATAGATAGATAGATAGATAGATAGATAGATAAGAGCAGAGTGAGATAGATAGATAGATAGATAAGAGCAGAGTGAGATAGATAGATAGATAGATAGATAGATAGATAGATAGATAGATAGATAAGAGCAGAGTGAGATAGATAGATAGATAGATAGATAGATAGATAAGAGCAGAGAGATAGATAAGAGCAGAGTGAGATAGATAGATAGAGATAGTTAAGTGCAGAGTGAGATAGACACATATATAGATACAGAGATAAAAGCAGAGTGCGATAGATAGAGAAATAGATATATAGATAAATAAGATCCAACTGATATATGTATATATATAGATATATCACAGCTGCTTGAGATAAATAAGAGCAGACTGAGAAAGATAGAGAAATATAGACAGATAGAAAAAGACTGAGATAGATAGATAGATAGATAGATAGATAGATAGATAAGAGCTGATGGAAATATATGAATAACGATAGATAGATGAATAACAATAGATAGATAGATAGATAGATAGATAGATAGATAGATAGATAAGTGTAGAAACTGAAATATATAGATACATATATACATATATGTAGATAAATGTAGAGACTGAAACAGATAGAATTAAATTATTTTGCACTTCATTCTCATAAAGATAGAGGAAGACTGAGATAGCTAGAGAGAGAGGCAGAGAGAGACTGAGAAAGACATAGAGAGAGACTGAAACACATAGAGAGTGAAAAGATAGAGGAACTAAGATAGAGATAGAGACTGTGAAAGATAGAGAAAAAGAGAGACTGAGAAAAAGAAAGAGAAAAACAAAGAGAGAGAGTGAGATAGATAGATAGATAGAAAGAGAGAGTGAGAAGATAGAGAAAGACTAAGATAGAGACTGAAAAGTTAGATTGAGATAGAAAGATAGATAGAATGAGGAGATAGGGAAACACTGAGATAGATAGATAGATAGATAGATAGATAGATAGATAGATAGATAGGAAAAGACTGAGATAGATAATAGCATAAACAGACAGATAGATAGGAGCACAGTGTGATAGATAGGAAAAAACAGATTGATAGATAATAGAAGACTGATACAGATAGATAGATAAATAGATAGGTAGATAGAAAAAGGCTGAGGTAGATAGATAAGAAAAACTGAGATAGATGGATAACAACAGACTTAGATAAGAGTAAACTTAGATAAATGCGTCAACTGAGATAAATATGAACAAAGTGCAATGAATAGATAGATAGATAGATAGATAGATAGATAGATAGATAATTGAAAGGCTGAAATAGATAGATAGATAGATAGATAGATAGATAGATAGATAGATAGATAGAGAAAGTGTGATGTGTACAAATTAGAAGAGGTAGCATATAATTTATTGATCATTAAATGGATATTAATTCCCATTTTCATTTGTGAAAAACATATTTGACAGGCATTTTTTGTATTGTCAAGCAAGCCTAAGTAAAACGTTTTTTTCCTCATCATTGAAATTATCACTGTCAGCAGAATTTTATTTCACATGAATTTCCTTTCATTAGCAAGTTCTGTTGTCCTCTTTGTTTAAATCATGTCGAATGGAACATTTATAAAAGACAACATTCTGTTATTCAGAAAATAACTTCTAAAAGAAACAATTCCAAGCTGGTTATTTTTTGTTGTTGTTGTCTTTCTGCATGCAATTTTATTTAATAGTATGTAATTCATATTTAGTCATGCAAAAAGAAAACAGAAATAAATAAACAGCCATATTGTTTATCCGTATTAAGTATGAATTGTCCATTTGTTGAATTATATTTGCATGAAATATCAGAAAATGCTATTATTTCTAATTTTTAAGAATTTATCAAATGCAAATATTCTCCTATTATTATTACTTTTATTATCATTATTATTAGTAGTAGTAGTTTTATTATTATTATTACTTTTATTATTATTATCATTATTATTATTATTATTATTATTATTTTCTTTGATTTCTAGGGTGTACATACTTCTTTCTGGGTCCCGCCTAGGGACCTAAGGTTAGAAATGGCATCATGACACTTTCCACTAGCAAAAAAAAAAAAAAAAAAAAAAATTACATAGATAAAGCCCTTCGTAAGGTGTGGGCTGTACTTGTCAGAACAATTTTTTGTATCTCCTTGAGGCATGGACTTCCAGGAGTCCCTTCAATTAGTCTACTGCAATCTTTTCCAACCAGTCCTAGGGCTCCAACTACAACAGGGATTGTTGATGTTCCCATATGCCACATTTTTGAGATTTCTATTATTATTATTATTATTATTATTATTATTTCCTGCACTAGTATGATGGAATTATTTTGGTTTTGTATTACAATGACCTTGTTTTAAGGTCTTAGATTTAGCATTCCTGATATTGTCAAAGAAAAAGTAACATAAAATATTAGAACTAAAATACTAAAAGCAAAATTTTTGACTGAGAAGGAAATTTCAGAATACTGTCATTGATTGATTTATTATATACAGGGTGCTCCATGAAAAACCAGGAAATTTTTAATTTTTTATATGATGAAAAAAAAATTAGCTACCATATAAAAAATTAACTTTTTTAGCTCGAACACCACATCTAATATTTGTGTTTTTGTTCTGTTTTAAGTTAAACAAATCAACTAAATTTCCCTGCCTACATCTCTGAGATGAGGTATCGTGATTACTTGCATTATTTACATTACTTGGACTGTTATTTTCATTGCTATATTCAATATGTTTTGGCCTTTGTACACTCTGGCCTTCTCCAGGTGACTGGAATTTCGAACCAAACCCCTTATTTTGCCCACCAGGGTAGATTATTTAATAGTATGTAATTCATATTTAGTCATGCAAAAAGAAAACAGAAATAAATAAACAGCCATATTGTTTATCCGTATTAAGTGTGAATTTTGTCTATTTGTTGAATTATATTTGCATGAAATATCAGAAAATGCTATTATTTCTAATTTTCAAGAATTTATCAAATGCAAATATTCTTCTATTATTATTATTATTATTATTATTTTTATTTTCTTTGATTTCTGGCGTTTACACATTTCTTTCCGGGTCCCGCCCAGGGACCTAAGGTTAGAAATGGCGTCATGACACTTTCCACTGACAAAAAAAAAAAAAAAAAAAAAAAAAATTACATAGATAAAGCCCTTCGTAAGGTGTGGGCTGTACTTGTCAGAACAATTTTTTGTATCTCCTTGAGGCATGGAATTCCAGGAATCCCTTCAATTAGTCTACTGCAATCTTTTCCAACCAGTCCTAGGGCTCCAACTACAACAGGGATTGTTGATGTTCCCATATGCCACATTTTCGAGATTTCTATTTCAAGGTCCTTGTACTTTGACAACTTTTTGAATATCTTCAAAGATACATTGCAGTCATCAGGGACTGCCATATCAATAAGGAGGCACCGTTTTTGTTTGTGGTCTTTAATAACAATATCTGGCCAGTTGGCCTTGATTGTTTTGTCAGTGTGTATTGTGTAATCCCATAGAATTGTAACAGGTCCTATCTCCGTAACCGGGTCTGGGTGGTGTTCATACCAGTTTCTTTCAGTTTTCTTCCCGTAGAAGTTGCAGATTTTCCAGTGCAGATATTGGCCCACTCTGTCATGTCGGGTTTTATATTCAGTGGGTGCCAACACCGTACAACCAGATACAAGATGATCAATCGTTTCTGGATATTTATCACAGAATCTGCATTTTGGGCTAACACAATATTTTAGTATATGTGCTTGATAATTCCTAGTTAGCAAGCATTGGTCCTGCGCAGCAAGGATAAAACCTTCAGTTTCCACTTTCAACCCTGCACTACGTAGCCACTGATGGGTACGGGTTTTGTCTACGTCAGCTTGTTTGGTACAGGCAGAGTATTGGCCATGAAGCGGTTTATCTTGCCATCGCTTCTGTAACTAGTCGGTTGCATTCGTCTTTGCTGTCTTTTTTAGCTATTTTGCAGTTTCAGCCGGTGTATTGTGCTGTAGTTGCATCTCTACGCCCATTTGAAACTCCATTTTGAATTTGTTGGCTTCTTTTATTACAGAGTAGAGACGCTTACTACTTTCATGTTCCTTGATGCATACCATCATCCAGTCTTCTGTAGTTTCCAAATATCTTTGGAGGCCAATTGTTGTAGTTTTGTAGGACAGTTCTAGTTGAACTAATCCTCTGCCTCCTTCGGATCTGGGCACATACAGATGATCAACATCAGCTTTGGGATGATGCATGCGATAGCAAGTGAGAAGCTTTCTTGTTTTGGTGTCCATTCGCTTAATTTCAGCTATGGTCCAGTTAAGGACATTAAAGCTGTATTGACCACAGGGACAGCCAATGTGTTTATGGCTGATATCCTGTTTTTTGAGTTTAGCTCACTATTTAGTACCAGACGTACACGCCTGTAGTACTCTTTTCTTATTTTTTCCTTCATTTGTGGGTGTTGTATGCCATCTCCTTCGCTAATTCCTAGGTACTTATAAGCTTCACCATGCTCCAGTTCCCTAATCTTTGTGACAAAATCTAAATCTATTAAGGGTCTATTAAGGGTGTTTCTGTAATTCTACCTTTCTTGAAAGTTACTTTTGCACATTTATCTAATCCGAAGTCCATACCTATGTCGTCACTCAATATTGAGGAGGCCTTTCAACTCATTGTCGTCTTTGGCAAAGAGTTTGAGATCATCCATGTAGAGTAGGTGATTGAATATTTTCTTATTTATTTTGTAACCATAGCTACTGTTGTTCAGTTCATGTGTAAGAGGGATTAAGGATAAACAAAACAGAAGGGGTGACAGAGAATCTCCTTGAAAGATTCCATGTCGGATATTCAGACAGTTGGATATGGCAGTGCCCCTGGTGTGACTAAGGTATAGTTTGGTGTTCCACATTCCCATGCTGTGCTTAAGGAAATTTAAGACCACAGGGGAGACTTTGTACATTTCCAAAGTCTTAAGGATCCAAGAATGTGGAACACTATCAAAGGCTTTACGATAATCAATCCACGCTGCACTTAGATTCCTGCGTCGTCTCCTGCAATTTTCCAGGATCATTTTATTTATCAGAAGTTGATCTTTGCAGCCATATGAACCTCTTCTGCATCCCTTCTGTTCCAGTGGGAGAGTGCTGTTTGTTTCGAGAAAGGAATAAGTACGGTTCGTCAGTACAGACGTGATCAACTTATACATTGTGGAGAGACATGTTATCGGTCTATAATTTTTTGGGTCGTCTGTTTCAGTTGTTTTTGGTATGAGGTATGTCATACCTTCAGTACTCCATTCCGGGATTTTATTGGGATTATTTACAAGTGTTGATAATGTTTTTGCAAGAATTTCATGGGTAGATGTGAGATGATACAGCCAGAAATTGGGCAACTTGTCACTTCCTGGGGATTTCCATTTTGGGGATTTCGTTAGAGCTTGCCTAACATCCTCTGTGGATATATTTTCCCATTCTTGCAGAGGGGTATTATTATTAGTAGTTTTATTATTATTATTATTATTATTACTATTATTACTATTATTATTATTATTATTATTATTATTATTATTATTTTCGGCACTAGTATCATGGAATTATTTCAGTCTTATATTACAATAATCTTGTTTTAAGCTCTTAAATTTAGCATTCCTGATATTGTCAAAGAAAAAGTAACATAAAATATTGGGACTAAAATAGTGAAAACAAACTTTTTGACTGAGAAGGAAATTACAGAATACTGTTGACTATTGATTTATGATATACAGGGTGCCCCATGAAAAACCAGGCCATGTGTCCTTGTCCTAGTGAATAAAGATGTTGGTTAGATCCGGTGACTAGACCCAAAGTGTTGTGTGTTCAATAACAGGCCACAGCAATGGTAAACCAAAACTTGGAAAGTTGAGTTAAAGAGAAATAACTGAGATATCTGGAAGAGGCATGGCATATGGATCTAGAACAATCTACTCTGGTGGATAAAATAAAAGGTTCAGTTTAAAATTCCAGTCACCTGAAGAAGTACTAAATTTCTATCTTTTGTTTTTGTTGCAAATAACTGTAACAAAAATCCAAACAATTAAATAAACTGTACAAAATTTCCTGTTCTTTTGTGGGGCACCCTGTATTACTAACAATCCTGTTATATTTACAAACATTCCAACAATTAAATAAACTGTACCAAATTTACTAACAATACTATTATATTTACACTATTTACATCGTTTAAACTGTTGTCCTCATCTTTGTTGCCATATTCACAATGCTTTGGCCTTTCTTCAGGTGATTAGAATTTCATGTACACATGGCATGGTGGATAAAAGCATTTGGTCGAATCCAGGGACTTGACCCAAAGAGTTGTGAGTTCAATACCTGGCTACAGTAGAGGTGAACAAAAAACTTGGAGATTTTGGATTAAATGAAGATAACTGATACTGTGACCTCTGGAAAAAGCATGGCATGTGGAAATAGAATAATTCTAGAAGAAATAAAGGGTTCGGTTCAAAATTCCAATCACCTGAAGAAGACCAGAGTGTACAACATAGCATGAATATGACAACGAAAATGAGGACAACAATCCAAACAATGTAAATCTTATTTTATGTTCCAAATTGTAGCATTCTCAGTAACATTATCATTATCCTTTATATTAATGTTTGGTTAATACAAATCTGTTATTACTATTTACATCAGTCGGACTGTTGTCCGCATCTTTACTGCCACATTCACAATGTTTCAGCCATTATACACTTCGAGCTTCTTCAGGTGAAATTAGTTGGAATTTCAAAATGAACCCTTTATTTAGTCAATGGTGGTAGATTGTTCTAACTGGAATTAGAACAGTCTAACCCCATCAAAATTTTAACTAATATCATCTGAAGAAGGCTGGAGTGTACAACAGCTGAAACATTGTTAATATAGGAATAAAGGCGACAATTTTTTTTTTCTTACAGTGATGTTCACCCTGTACAAGGTGTAGGAGCTACTTGTGGGTTACAGTGTAAGACGCACAGTTTATATGGATATGTAGGAAAAATAATAGTTAACCCTTCATTTAATATCTATGGGAGCACATTGTTCTTGTTTTTCTGTCCATGTATGTTAATGTTTTGTTAATACAAATCTGTTATTACTATTTACATCATTCAGACTGTTGCCCTCATCTTTATTGTCACATTCATAATGCTTCGGATGTTGTACGCTCTGACCTTCTTCAAGTGATATACAGAATTTTGAACCAAACCTTTTATTTAATTCATGGGGTAGATTGTTCTAATTCCATGTCAGTATTAGTTAATTCCATTTTAGTAACTCAACTGTCCATAGTTTTTGTTTCCTTAGCTGTGGCCAGGTATTGAACTCACAACTCTTTGGGTTAAGTCATTTTTTGGATTACTTAACCAATGTTTTTATTCTCTGGACCATGTGTCCTTGCATTGTGAATATGACAATAAAGATGAAGACAACAGTCCAGATGATGTAAATAGTGTAAATGGTTACAATACTTCCTCTCAGAAATATACTGTTAATATTAGTCCACATTTTTATTGCATAACAGTGTCTTTATCTTTGTTGTTATTCAGGTGATATATGTTTGAATTTCAAACCAAACCCTTTATTTAGTCTATGAGGGTAGATTGCACCATGCCTTTTTTGGATATCCCAGTTTCAGTTAATTAATAATTCAACTCGCCAAGGTTTTGTTCCCTCTGCTGTGGCCAGGTATTGAACTCACAACTCATTAGATCAAGTCACTTTTTAGATTACTCAACCAACGCTGGGCCATGTGAGTGAATTTTTGGAACTTATAAACCTAATGTTTCAGTAACTGTTGTTTACCAGAGCTCATATTACAATGGCTGAAACATGAAAATAGCAATAAAGATGAGGACAAAGGTCCAAATGATGTACATATTTACAATAACTCATCTCAGAAATGTAGACTGATCCTGAAGAAGGCTAGAGTGTACAATGACCAAAATGTTGTGAATATGGCAATAAAGATGAGGACAACAGTCCAAATAAAGTAAATAGTGTGGAATATTTACAATACCTCATCTCAGAAATAGAGACAGAACCTGTAGTATATAGTAGTATATTTACTTGAATTTGAAACATTAGATTGTGTTACTATTGTACATTTGGCATTGTTTAAACTTTATGCCCTCAAAAATTGCTGTGCCAAAAGGATAGTTATTCCTTTGACACTTCTATTATTGAATACACTTTTGACACCCTCAGCAATGTTTATTTACAAGATTATGAAAACATTTGAACCAAGTACAATGCGATATTTGTTATTTATCATTTTATGGAGAAATAAATATGAAAAGAAATTTTTCATCCAAAAATTTATAAAAAATTACAAAATTATCAAAATATTTAAGGATAGATAATATCAATCTATTTTGGTAAATTTATACAATGGCATCAAATAAAAGAAATATCTGGATAATGCCTTTTTGGAAAATTAATAATTACAATTCCTTGATGTTGTGCTTATCTAAATTTATTTTATCAAAGATATATTCATAAATTTCATAACAGTCTGCCATTTGCAAGTAGAATTCGCTTTACCCAAATTTGCCCAACGGGTTCTCTCTCACTCTCTCACACTCTCTTATCTATCCCCTAACCTTCTCTTCATCCTTTCCTCTATCACTCCTCTTTGCTCTTGCTCCAACTCTCTGTAACCCCTTGTGTGCTAGTGGCTTCCCATCTTGCTTGGCGTGGAATTGCTTAAAAAGAACAAAAAAAATAGTGTTTATTATTTTTGCTGTAAATTCTCAAGAACAAAAAAAATGTATAGATTCTTTTTCATCATATTTAGGTTTTATTACAATTCTAAATGTTATGGTCCGGTTCCTTGTACCACGGTGATAGTCCAAGGTAGAACCAAATAAGAAGAACTCGAAGGCGGATATGGAATAACACAGATATATTACAAACAGGAATATATACAGAGAAGTAGAAAGTGTTAGTACGAACAATCAGGTTTAGTAGGGAGAACAATGTAGTCTCAACCAGTATCACTATTCCAATGTCTTGTAGTAATTGTCTGAATGCGACTCTGTTTTGGACTGCCTCTGTCTTGACTGACTGACTCGCTCTGACTGACTGACGGACTTCTGTCGGACCTCACTCCAGACTTCAGACTGAACAGTATTTAGTCACCCCCCCACACGAGGGCATCATGTGGCACAAGGTCGGTTTAATGTGGGATCTCTGAACCCGTGGGCTCGGCCAAAAATATGCCCTTTGAACCCATATAAATGGGTTCAGGGTCAGTTTACCTCCCCAAAAGAGACTCCACCCTTCAGCTAGCCTCGTTCGGTTTCCTCCCTGCCCGAAGGCTGAGAGTTCAACTGATCAGCCGGTCGCCTGACTTCAGAGTGGACTCTCTGCTTCCTCTTGAGGTGCAGTATTTATTACGTATGGAATAGTCCATTATGTTATTATGGGTAAGGTCCCATAACACTAAGAATCCTTTTTTAAAGCAATAAACATTCCCAAGGAGTGAAGGTAGTTAAAATAATAGTGGTGTCAAAGGAAAAATCATCCTTTTGACACTCAGTTTTTATGGGCACAAAGATCTAAGTTTGTCAATTTTTTCTTTAAGAACACACTTTTTTTTTTATTAATGTTCATATTTAAAACTTTGTTGCACAATTTCTTCATAGAACAAAAATTTGCAATAAGTTTGCAGAAGTTTAAAGAAGGCCATATAACAATTAAGAACTCCACTGTGGAATAAAATCAACAAATAAAATAATGATAATGAATAATAAAAAAAAAGAAATGTATTTTTCCCCTTATGCCAAATAGTAAAGGAACCGGAAATATGATTACCCCACTTGGCTTTGTCTAACATTGTTAGGTGGCATTGTTGAAGCTTATTAAAAAAAGAAAAAAAGCAAACATTTTCATCTTCATTCTTTTTCTTCTCTTTGCTCCAAGATGTGAACTACATGGTAATTACATTCTCACTGGGGAATGCTAGTTTCCCTGGTCCACCGATGACTGATATATTTTCCTCTTTTCAACAACATCATTTGAATATGTTTTGGCAGCCCTACTCATGAAGTAAGTGAATTGGTCATTCCAACTAAGTGCAAAGCTGACCTGAGCTTGACCATTTTAACCATAGTTATCTAGGAGGCATGCTGGAGTAATAGATAGCAGCTCGAATTGAGGAATCAGAGAGCCGAGTTCGAATTCCAGTCAAATCCATTACATTCACTTACATGCTAATACCCCTGGGAAAGGTATGAATCCTTGTTTTCTCCCACTAGCTATGGGTAAATAGCAGGACAGACTGAGTTCTATGGCCTTCGATGGCAATTAGTCTACCACAGAAACAAATGGCAACCTACTGTGGGAGAAAAATCTGCCTTGTCAGTCATGTATTGAACAATACATGATTGCCTAAGCTTGTATCATTCATGGCACATAACTAACTGATCCTAACTTATTTTTTTGAACCCAAAAGGAAAACAGATATACCCAAGAGACATTGCGAACTTTGTTTCACTATAGTTACCATAAAAGAATTATACATCCATAATAGAAACCTAAGTTTTTGTATGCTACTATCTTCGTTTACATATTGAACGTGTACTTTCACCTAAAATACACATAAAACTTTACTAGTACTTTTATCTTTTCAATCATTTCTTCAAGGACACTTTTTTTATTTTAATTTTACAGTAAGGCTAACTCTGTACAAGACCTGGGAGCCACTCAAGATAGAGGGTTATGTTAAGGGGTAATTTATATGGATAAGAGAGGAAGAGAATGTTTGACTCTAGATTTGAACAGGTTAAATTTGTGGTGATTGGGGAGACATCCTCGTGGGAGTCTGTTCCATAGGGAAGAAGCTGTTTGAGTGAAACTCACTTCTTGCTGAAGGAATATGGAAGGAATTAAGGTGAAGTTTAGACCTGGTGGAACTTGTCCTATTTTAATTATACACATAGTCTGCCATACCTGATTTCATAGTTTCTTCATTAACTCAACTTGTCCTTGTGTTTCTAATAATTATGTAAATATTGTTTTTTTTTTTTCCATTTCAGAATTATCATTGAAAGAGAGACATCCGGAAGAAATTGAGACAAATGTGATAAGGGAGCTCAGAGAGTGATCTTGGAAGAGGACTTTGCAGACACTTTTGAAAATTAGGAACATATGCTGGGATAATAAGGGATTCTACTAAAAAACCTTTAACAATTCATGGATTGAACAGAAGCTCAGAATCTTAAATTAAATTGTTTGGCAGAAAAAAATTACAGAAATTTAAGTATCTTTTTAGTGTAACAGACCAAAAACATCTGGGCTGATAACTAACTCAATTATACTGATATATATATATATATATATATATATATATATATATATATATATATATAGAGAGAGAGAGAGAGAGAGAGAGATAGGATAGCATGGTGGTATAATGGATAGCAACTCAGATTGAGGAATTGGAGAGCCAAGTTTGAATTCCAGTCAAATCCATTACATTCACTTATGTGCTAATAATCTTGGGAAAGGTATTAATCCTCTTCTCCCCCCAGCTATGGGTAAATAGCATGACAGATCGGGTTCTATAGCCTTGGATGGCAACTGGTCTACACATACTGCAGAAAGAAATGGCAGCATATTGCGGGAAAAATCTGCCTCATCAGTCATATATCAAAAGATACATGATCGCCTAAGTGTGTCTCACACATGCCACATAACTGATGATGATGATGATGATGATGATATATATATATATATATATATATATATATATATATATATATGTATATGTAATAAAATGACACCAAAAAGTTAGATTATGTGGTCTTCATGACACCAATCCCAATTCATTCTTCAGGTAGTTACACTCCAACTGTGACTCTCTATCCAATGAATCATCAATTAATTTAACACCTGCTGAGCTGTGGTTTTGATCTATGCAAACAAAAAACAGTTTTACTGATCACTTGATTGTTCACACTGATTCAGGCTTGAAAATAAATATTAGTCATGATCATTTGCTTTAACCACAATGTGGTTCTGCGGGCAGATGTTGAGAATACTATGGGTAGAACATGTGAGCAATGAGGAAGTTCTAAAGAAAATGAGAACTAGAAAGACATGCACACTTAAAATCAGAAAGAGATGGTTAAAATATACAAGGTGATTGAAAAGTAACTCCATTTTTAAAATACTCATAATTTATTTACTAATTATAATTAATATAAGAGGAAAGCATTTAGCATGAGATTTTAAATAAAAATTCAATATGGGAACCAGATTTCACTACCAGCTTCTCAAACTACCCAGGAATCACATCAACTGATTTCATCAGGAACTCTTGTGATATGGAAAACATAATATCTTGTATTCATCCTTCAAGTTCTTCCAAAGTCTTGGTTTCATATAGTAGACCTGCTCCTTTAATCAACACCCAAAGAAATAAGTCACAGGGTGTTAAAGTCAGGACCCCTGGCTGGGTACCCTAATATAAAATAGGGAGGTACTTTTCAATCACCCTGTATATAAGATGACACCAAAAGATCACCTGGGCTCAAAGAAATAAATGTTATTGCTTCATGACAGTCAGTCAGTCAGTTAAGTGCCACATGTTTGGGTGATCATACGTCTTTCAATACATGACTGATGGGTCAGAAGATTTTTCCTGTAGCAGGTTGCCATTTCTTTCTATGTTAGACTGGTTGCCAACCAAGGCTAAGGAACCCAGTCTGTCCTGCTATTTAACCCATAGCTGGGAGGAGAAGAGATGGATTCATACTTTTCTCAAGGGTATTTTTGTGTAAGTAAATATAATGAACTTGACTGGGACTTGAACTTGGCTCTCTGAGTTCTCATTCTGAGCCAATATCTATAACACCACAGCACACCAATCCCAATGCATTCTCCAGGTAGTTAAACTCCAAGTGTGACTCTAGATTCAGGGAATCATCAATTAATTTAACACCTGCTGACCTGTGGTTTTGATCTATGCAAACAAAAAACAGTTTTACTGATCACTTGCTCATTCACGCTGATTCAGGCTTGAAAATAAATACTAGTCATGATCATTTGCTTTAACCACAATGTGGTTCTGCAGGCAGATGCTGATAATATCATGGGCAGAACATGTGAGCAATGAGGAAGTTCCAAAGAAAATGCAAGCTAGAATGACACACACATAAAATCAGAAAGAAATATATATATACACACATGGTGAACACTGGTGAACACTAGACCTGGCCTCTTTAATATTTCCCCTTTTCTAACAAGATTAATGCTTGACAAATGTACATATAAGTTTTAGATCAAAATAAAATTCTTTTCGTTTTTCATTCAAAATACTCAAATTTTAGGAATATGTTTTCACAACATTGCCCCCGTGACGACGACGTGATCATATTTAAATGGATTGCTGATCTTATAAAAGATTTCAGTTATCTGTTTGGATTGGTATGCTTTTATGTCAATCGTCTTTTTCATGTTGAATTGTATATGGTC
>CAHIKZ030004360.1:2062500-2090000 GCA_903632075.3 Acanthosepion pharaonis | reverse complement strand
ATAGCTTCTCTAAGCTAGTCATAGCTGGTCTTAGCTGGTCATAGCTTGTCCAAGCTGGTCAGAGCTGGTCTAAGCTTGTCATAGCTGGTCCAGACGCAAGTTGGTCCAAGCTAGTCATAGCCATGATACCCCCCAGCAACAGTGCCGAGGCACACGTGCCAGGGAAGTATTCAAATGTGTATACTCCTCAAGAGAGGAATTTATACACTCCAAAGAGTGATTTACACACTCAAGACACCCATCATGGCCGAATGATAGATATTTAGTGATCACAATATCCATGCCAAAGACAGCAGCCAGTCAGAACCTAGAGAATAGGCTTGCCCAAGTAGCAGAATGGAACATCCCAGCCTGTTATATAAACGACTCACCAACTTGTCCAAACAAGCGTTCAGAGTGGACTCAAGTTCCAATACAGTCAATTACTTTCCATTTCTCCAACTAAATTCTACAATATCAAAAGAAGTAAAGGGAAATGAGTAACTAAACTAATTGGCTGATGTGAATGGATAGTAAAATAGGTACCATGACAATTGGTAAATGAAGGGATTTTCTTATTATTGGTTGATTATCTGCCAGCATAGTGGGCTGGAAAACTCAGTAGTAATCAAACATTGAATAACAAAGTGCAAGCATGGACAAGACTTCCACACAGGAACACCACACATATGGGACAAATGCAGATGAAACACCAGAAACACAAATGAAGGAATTTAAAAAGATGCTGGGTAACAACAAACAGAAATCATTGGTAATGCATGGTGACCCCAGGTCAACACTGCAGACTACTGCTTTTGGGGAAAATATGCCTGCTTTTATGAAGTCAAAAATCTTAGCAGTTAGCTAGCAAGACAAACTGACAGGGATATTTATAAATATTTCATAAGAATCTTTAACTGGATGATGGTAGATTATATTATGGCTTAATCATGGTTGTCCCTAATGGTGATAGTAAGACGGATCTGGACTAGTTAAACTTCATAGCTGCAAAAGAATTGTCATAATGGATGCTATCTGCCTTACTAAAAATTATAATGGATGGTGAAAAAAACAGGGAATTGTGGGTATATGAGTCAACAAGAAATTGGTTGGTGGGAGGTTTGATCAATTATCAAAACATGCCAAACTCACCGATTTCAGACCAAGAGGAAACCTGGATGAGGCTATGCACATTTTACAATAGAATAACCAGAAATACAATTTTATAGCAAAATGACAATCAATACAACACTAAAAAAAGTATAAAAAAATATATTTTTATAGTAAAATTACCAGCAAATCATTTTTATAAAAACTGACCAACAATACATTTTTGTAATGAAACTACCAACAATTCATTTAAAAAAAAAAATAAAAAAACAATACATTTTATCATCTACAAACTACATATCTAAAAAAACATAGATTTGCCATGAAAGTATAAAAATATTTACAATATATCGGTAGTTGAAGGCCTAAGATTGTGTATAAAATATTTACATTTCAGCATTAAATAACCCATAGAAGTGTTGTTACGTCACTAAACAAATTTGACTAACCAACCAACCAACCTTCCTTGCAGCTAAGGAGTTCCATCTATTTTTGAGTTTATCCATTAAAAAGGAATTTTTCCTTACTGTTTAAAAATAAAACATATTAGTACTTCCTGCCCCAGCCTGTGAAATTCATCATGAGTTCAGCCATTAATTACAGAAATAAACAGGGATCATCATGTTGCATTATCTCCGCTAAAAGTCGATTTTTATACCAACAAGAAATAATTCTTTCCAAAAAGTGGTTGCACTTTAACACTAGAGAATTCATTCACATTTTAATACCAATGTTTAAGCTGCCTACATAAACACTTATTGGTTTTGATTGTTTTTTTTTACCTCTGTTTGCATTCTTTAGTTTCACTTACTCTAACCCCCACATCTAAGACCTGCCACACTGCTCACACTGAGGTGAACCACCCTCATCCCTTTCATATTCCATTAGTAAGTTCTACTCAAACAGCTTCTTCCCACAAAACCACTACATTTTGGAACCAACTTCCAAGAGGTTGCTTTCCCAACTACTTAAATCTTAACCCCTCCAAGTCTATGATTAACTGTTATCTTTCCCACATATCCTCATAAACTACACCTCTTACAGCTCACTCAACAACCTCCTTCATTAACACTCTACCTTGAGTGGCTCTTGGGTCTTGTATAGGGTGAACAGTAGGAAAAGATAAAAAAGCAGTAATCTATATGTATGTGTATCCTAGAGGTTCTCAGTACAAAGAAGTGCTCTTGGATGAATTTCCAGTCGAGGCCATTGCATTCGCTTTCACACAAATACTCTTGTGAAAGGCATGAATCCATTTTTTTTATGCCCTCCCTGCCCAATTTTGATAGCAGGGCAGACTGACTCATTTGGGTTGGCAAGCAGTCTAGGCAAACAACAATTCTGAATACAAAACTGATTGGCTGTGGGCCTAGCAAATCCAACCTGTAAAAACCTATTTGCTGTGGAAATCATAACAGCAAAATGTGGGGAGTCTGTGACCCCATACTCCGCTGGAAGTCTACAGGGTTAACTGGGAGTCTATATACAGCATTATAAAAAATATTTTCTAGAAACAATGAATAAATCTGACATTTTGATAAATGGAGACAAATATTGCCTAATATTCATGGGAAGAACATATTTCTTTTATTCAAAATGATGGTTTCCATCAAATTTTGAATTCAAAATCAGTTGGTTGTTGGGTAACCAAATCCATCTGTAAAAATCTACTTATGACAGACATGAGAGTAGCAACACCAAATATGATAAAGCTGTGAACCTCTTCACAATTTTTCTTTTTTAAATTTTGCTGTAATATATTCATATAAGCTCATAGTTCGAGTTAATAATATTCCAAGGAAAACACCAAAACAAAAGATGTGTGAAGAAACTGGATGAATAGTACAATATTAGCAAATACTGTAATTAGTGATTTGATGCATGCAACACATTTTGTAACCTAATATATGACTACTTTATGACTCCTGTTCCTATTAGTGAACATTCCATGCAAAGTGAATGGAAGAGTTTATACTATTTACATTATTTGGACTATTGTCCTCATCTTTGTTGCCATATTTATTACAACATTTCAGCCATTGTATGCTCGAGCCTTCTTCAGGTTGTTGGAATGTTGAACTGAACCCTCTATTTCGCTCACTGGGGTAGACTGTTCTAGTTAGTTAGATCTAGTGACAGGACCCAAAGAGTGTGAGTTCAATACCCGGTTAAGGCAGTGGAGAACTTGGAGAGGGGAATTAACAGGAGATAACTGACAACTGACATCCATTAAACATGGCACGTGGAACTAGAACAGTCTACCCCAGTGATTGAAATAAAGGGCTCAGTTCGACATTCCAAAGACCTGAAGAAGGCATGAACGTACAATGGCCAAAATGTTGTAATAAATATGGTGACAAAGATGAGGACAATAGTCCGAATAATGTAAATAGTGTACATAATACCTCATCTCAGAAATATAGACAGATACGGAAGAGTTTACGTTCAACAATTTAATGTAGTGAAGGTCAGTCAACTTTCTGCAATTTCCTTATTTATTTATCAATCTCCTCAAAGATGAAGAAGAGACTCGAGGCAACAGAGGTACGGTTCTACAGAAGGATGCTAAGGATATCATATCATAGACTGAGCATGTGAGCAACGATGTGGTTTTGGGCAGGGTGCAAACAAGAAGGAAGCTTATACTTAACATCAAAAAGAGGCAGCTGAATTTCTAGGAGACATAATGAGAAACGAATGCCTGGAGAATCTGATACTCACAGGCCAAATAGAGGGAAGGGCGACAAGAGATAACAACACATGACATACCTGGCAGTATGGTTCTACAGAAGGATACTAAGGATATCATGAACTGAGCATGTGAACAACGATGAGGTTTTGGAGAGGATACAAACAAGGAGAAAGTTTATGCTTAACATCAAGAAGAGGCAGCTGAAATTTCTAGGAGACATAATGAGAAAAGAGGGCCTGGAGAATCTGATATTCACAGGTCGGATACAGCGGAAGAGAGACAAGGGAAAACAATGCATGACATACCTGGCAGGCTTAAGCAAGTGAATGACCGAATATAGTCTTGGGGAGGTGGTAGAGGGACGAAACTTATTGAGAGCTACAAGGGATAGCAGGAAGTGAAGAGTCATGATCTCCTACGTCCTGAAAGGACATGGCATATAAAAGAAAAGCTACATGGGAATACCAAGCACTGTAAGCATAGATGTGCAGGTGGGGGAATGGATAATGGCTCGGTATTTAGAAATGAGAGAACTGAGTTCCAATTCCAGTCAGGTTTGTTAGATTCATCTACGTGCAAATACCTTTGGAAAAGGTATGAATCTACCTCATCTTCCTCGAGCTATGTGTTAATTAGTAAAATTTGTATTACTGAATCATTATAATCTCCAAAACATTCTTCTAATCTAAAAATATTTTCTGGCTTTAGATAACCAGCAAAATAGTGGTAAACCGTAAAAAGCAAGTTGTATTTCTTTTGAATTTTTGCACACAGAGAGCAAATATACGAACAGCATATACCTTTTTACAATTCAAGATAAATAAATCTGAAGAAAGATGTTGACATCATTGAAAAGGATTTAAAAAAGAAGATTTGATTTGTCTGTAAACAAACTTGAGAGCAAGAAATGATTGATAAGACATCAAAAATAACAATGGAAATCATTTTAAAATTAAATGTAGACTACAAATTTAACTTGAAACTTTGTTACATCATTAATTTCAATAAATAAATGAAAAATTGAATAAAACAAATGTCTGAAACTGTTTATATGTTAAAACTGTCAGAAATTATTTGTTTATTTCAGATTTAAGAAAAAAGATCTGCCATTTCAGAATAATGTAATGGAACCAATATTATAGGACTTTAGCATGTTTATAAGTTTTTTTAGTTAAATGCAATATCGCCTCAAGACAAAAGTGATCATTGAACCATAATGAGATAGTTTTCCATTGCCTTCTTCACACTTTATTGTCATTTTCTCTTCAGGACCTAGACAATCGTGGCTCTCCACAGATTCCTTTTCTTTATTATCTTTGAATTGCCATGCCTTCTTGAGAAAGATAGTAGAGTGGTTTTCCATTGCCTTCTCCACACTTTTCAATTCATAGTCTTTCTCTCTTCAGGATATAGGCAATCATGGCTCTCCACAGATTCCTTTTCTTTATTATCTTTGAATTGCCATGCCTTCTTGGGAAAGATAGTAGAGTGGTTTTCCATTGCCCTCTCCACACTTTTCAATTCATAGTCTTTCTCTCTTCAGGATATAGGCAATCATGGCTCTCCATAGATTCCTTTTCTTTATTATCTTTGAATTGCCATGCCTTCTTGAGAAAGATAGTAGAGTGGTTTTCCATTGCCTTCTCCACACTTTTCAATTCATACTCTTTCTCTCTTCAGAATATAGGCAATCATGGCTCTCCACAGATTCCTTTTCTTTATTATCTTTGAATTGCTATGCCTTCTTGGGAAAGATAGTAGAGTGGTTTTCCATTGCCTTCTCCACACTTTTCAATTCATAGTCTTTCTCTCTTCAGAATATAGGCAATCATGGCTCTCCACAGATTCCTTTTCTTTATTATCTGTGAATTGCTATGCCTTCTTGGGAAAGATAGTAGAGTGGTTTTCCATTGCCTTCTCCACACTTTTCAATTCATAGTCTTTCTCTCTTCAGGATATAGGCAATCATGGCTCTCCATAGATTCCTTTTCTTTATTATCTTTGAATTGCCATGCCTTCTTGAGAAAGATAGTAGAGTGGTTTTCCATTGCCTTCTCCACACTTTTCAATTCATAGTCTTTCTCTCTTCAGGATATAGGCAATCATGGCTCTCCACAGATTCCTTTTCTTTATTATCTTTGAATTGCCATGCCTTCTTGAGAAAGATAGTAGAGTGGTTTTCCATTGCCCTCTCCACACTTTTCAATTCATAGTCTTTCTCTCTTCAGGATATAGACAGTCATGACTCTCCACAGATTCCTTTTCTTTATTATCTGTGAATTATCATGACCTCTTTGGAAAGAGAGTAGAGTTGTTTTCCATTGTCTTCTCCACACTTTTCTATTCATAGTCTTTCTCTCTTCAGGATATAGGCAATCATGGCTCTCCACAGATTCCTTTTCTTTACTATGTATGAATTATCATGACTTCTTTGAAAAGATAGTGGAATGGTTTTTCCCATTGCTTTTTATACAGTTTTCAAATTCACAGGTTTCCTTCACCTAGACTGGTTGACATCTAAGTTTAGAGAACCCTGTCTACCCTGCTATTTAAACCATTTCACCTTAATTAAATGCTCTGTTTCTTCAAGATGTATGACACATAATGAGGACGGAGGACTTGGAAAATTTAACACTCACAGGACATAATAAAAGTAAGAAGGAAAGAGGGAAGTAACCTACCAAACACCGTTTTTTAAATAGATGCTAGAACAAAGATGGAGAGGAATAGTAAGCAGAAAAGCATTGGTCAGAGCTATAAAAGATAGGAAATTGTGGGGAGCCATGATCTCTTATGTCCTGAATGAACACAACATATACAAGGAGAATATTAAGAAAAATATGGTAGTATTAATCCTCCTGTCACCAAGAAGATCTAATGGACAACAATTGTTACCTATAAATCCCCTTTTAGTAATTTCATACCATCGGTGGCTTTCTGTTTTTGCTTGCATAATGAAATAACAGATTTTTTTTAAGGTTATTGTTTTTTTCCAGTTTTTCTTTCCTTCTTACAATTTTGCAGTTTTTTTTGTTTTTATGAAGGCAATAATTAATCTTTTTTGTGTTCAAACATTTTGAATTCTATTGCACTGTTTCTTAATTAGTATTATTTAATTTATTTGCTAACTGAAGGCGTTAATTTTATGGGAGGTGTTTCTGTTTAATTTCATTGCAATTCATTCAATTTTGTTTTTTAATAGAAAGAGGCAGGGTTGGAATTGAAAGAGGAAAACATTGTTGCAGTAAACACTTAAAGGATTGTATTAGCAGATGGAAAAAACTGTTAAGCTTTCTTTGAAAACATTCTGAAATTATCACATATTAATGAGGAACTTGTTTGTTAACTGACAAGAGATAAAATTAAAGAAAGAAATTTTTAAAAGAAAAATTATCTGAAAAAGCATGCAAAAATGAGTTATTTATTTAAAAGAATTATATCCATGAAATACAAAACAATTTCTAAAGAATTAATGGATTTTATTTTTTAATCCAAGATATTTTTATTACTTCAAACGTTATTTCTACTGTGGATACCAGTATTTGAGTAGATGCGCCATTTATTTTAAACAATATTTAATTCATTTACCATCTTGTGTACTTGAAAAAATTTAAGAAAACATGTCCTCTGGCAGGATTTGAACATGCATCCCTGTTTGCAGGAGAAACAACTATCTGATACAGTGTGCTTTTACCGCTTGGCTACAAAGAGCTTCGCAATAAAGTTTTTTTTTAATAGAAAGAGACAGGGTTGTAACTGAAAGAAGAAATAGAAATTACTGTTTCATTAGAAATTTAAAGAATTTTCCAACTGATAGAAAAACTATCAAAACAACTTCTTTTTACATTAAAAGTAATCATATCTAAAAGAGGAAATCCCATGCATCATCTCTACATGAGTAAGATCAGATCAAAAATGGTATTCCCCTCAATCAAGGCAGTAAAGCCACTAACACAAAAAGGGTTACTGGGTGTGGAAGAATTAGAAAACATAAACCTTATTAATGAGGGAGGAAAATAAAAGTGTAATTAGGAAGACTGTAGATAGAGATTGACATTGCATTTAAATTTTTGAAGATTAAAAACGATTGGGAAGCATGCAGTGAAAAGTGAGAGAAAAGAAACTGTTAGCATAGCACTTACAATTATGTCTAGAAATTAAAACTGTAAAATGATGAGACCTAACTACCAATCTAGTACTGCACTTAAATTCATTGATTCAAGGTATCATAGAAAAGAGTTCATCAGAACAATTACAATGAAAATATTTATAGAAATAACACAGGGAAGCTACGTTATGATAGTGAGAAAGTGACTGAAGCTGAGATGCCAGGTCAGGACCAATAATACTGAAATAATAATAGAGGATGCAAGAGGTTATTGAGCATTAGGGAATATGAGAAAAAAAAAATTAAAGAGAGAGGACAATGAAAGAACAAGAATTAAGAAGATAGAAGATAATGATTGACATTGCATTTAAATTTTTGAAGATCTAAAGGCAATAAAGCCACTAGGATGCAAGGGGTTACTGAGTGATAGAGAATATGAGAAAAACTACTATTAAAGAGAGAGGACTATGAAAGAACAAGAATTAAGAAGACAGAAGATTATGATTGACATTGCATTTAAATTTTTGAACATCTAAAGGCAATAAAGCCACTAGGATTCAAGATGTTACTGAGTATTAGAGAATATGAGAAAAATTACTATTAAGGAGTGAAGACAATAAAAATATAAGAATTAAGAAGATAGAAGATAATGATTGACATTGCATTTAATTCAAATTTGACTGGCAAGCTAAAAGCAGGGAAAGAGTTCTACAAGCAAGGAGTACAATAGAAGAAACTGTTAGCATAGAAATTATGGTTACATCTAGACAATTCAACTGTAAAATAATGAGACCTAGTTGCCAATCTAGTACTGTACTTAAATTGATAAAGACTAATTACCATAGTGAAGAGCTTATCCAAACAATAATCATGAAAGTATTTATAATAAAATCACAGAGAAACAGCTTAATGGTGGTGGTAAAATGACTGAAGCTGAAATGCAAGGTCAGGACGAATAACATTGCCCATTCTTCTTTGGATTCTATCAAGAATCTCTAAATGAATAACAGTGGCACTGGACTATATGTGGCAGCAATATTCTAAGCATGGGCGAATGGTAGACATATAAATATGTAAGATAGATTCAGGAGAGAAAAACTGTCTAGTATGAAACAGTGAACTGACTTTCTTAGCAGCTGATCCAGCAATGGATTCAATATAGTCTTTTCAATTCATGTCACCTGAGAACTTTAGCCTGAGAAGGCATAATGAGTCACCTTACTGGAGGTTAGCATCAGCCATGATGCTGCCATATCTAGGCTAGAGTTGTCCCATCCTCTTTCCAACCTTGACTGAATTCAACATTGTTTATGTAGTAGGGGAGGTATTATTTTCCATCCTCCAACCGCTTTCCTTCAGATGTAAACCTACCATTACTCTATTGTTATTTCCATTGAATATGTTCTAAGAAACTACATTGTTTCCATTCCACTGATGCAGACATTTACAGATTAGACCCACCATACCAGTTACATATCTAACACTTTCGCCCCGGCCTCTCAATCTCTGGTGCCTTACTCTCAGGGTTTAAGTGTCTACTCGGTCCTAACCAAACTTAAGGGAGTGGCCATAGGTCCCCTGAGCATCTGTAGATTATTCGACCAGTCCACTGGTTTAATCCTGCTTCCTGCTCACGTTGTGTTTGGTTTGATCCAGAAAGCAGAAGTGATATTCTTCCATTCACGGTCGACTGAAGATGTAGACACGGCTGGGGAGTCTGTGCTAAGAAACTGAGAATGCAGCAAAAAAAATTAATATCTGCAGAAAGCTGGACAAACATCGATTCAATGGTTGAATTGCTAATCTCTTTTATTGAGCAGAAAAGAATAGTAGAGAAGAGAAATGGGTTACAGAAAATTAAAGAAAAAACTCATAGACTGGATTCTAGACAGAGGGAGAGTGTGTGTGATTATCTTGTTAAATCATCTTAGAACGATACCTGACTCTTGTGATGGAGGGATAAAGATTTCTGTGTGGGGGTTAAAGTTATAGTAGGGTTCCTCTTCCCAATGCTCACCCAGGCCAATTCTCTCTTCTCTTTTCAAGAATTTTCTCCAGTCTGTCTTTTTCAGCATACCTACACGTTTATTTAGATAAACCTGGCTGATTATAACTGACCCTCGACTCTACTACTTTGCACGTGATTATCACGGGGTTCTGGCTGCTTCAACCAAAATCATGTGAATTCCAAAGTTCCTACTAGCTTACTCAGCTCTATTTCAATTTTTAATCGATAAAAATTATTTTGACAATTTCCATTGTCTTCTGATAACCCAGATTCAATGGGTACAACTTCTGCCCTAGATCAGATTTCCCCATCAGTAAACAAAATGTTCTGATTTAATTTTGTTATTCAAATCTACACTAAAAAAAATATACGTGTTTGTGTGTGTGTGTGTGTGTCTGTGTGTGTTTCCCAGACACATATAGGTAAAGCATTCTCATTCCCCTTATATTCTACTGGTAAGAAGAAATTTCCATTTTATCAGCTTCATCCCAAGAGCCACTGTTTTGTGGAACAGGCTCCCAAGAATATTCTTCCCCTGATCACTACACCCTTAACTTTTAGGCTAGGACATATCCTAATAATCAGTACTTCTTACCTCCTCTTATGTCCATAAAACAACATTATTTAATAACCGTTGAATGGCTCATGGGACTTAGTTGAGCACTAGTGTAAAGAAAATTTCTATGTTAAGCATGATAAAAGGTCTGTGTAAGATTTTATTGATAGTGGAAATAATTGATTTTTTCATGCTTCTACAGCAGTTTTCATGTAGTTTGCAGCCATTTTCTACTGGCCAGAGTGAGAGCCTATAGCTGGCTGCCACGAATAGACAAGAAGATTCTATTGGTCAGCGTGAGAGCCAACAGGTGGTGACACGAATGTTAACTAGCATGCTAGCATGCAAAAAAAATCGATAGCTGCATTCGTCACAAGTGGGAAAAATATAAATCTGTATGGCACTTTACTCCAATTGGCTCATTTGCTTGCTTAGACTCAACATTGATTCTGATTCCGCAGAACTGGGTTGGGTGTGAAAAAGTATTTGTTGTTAACATTCTTTTATCATTCGGTTTTTCCAGTTATGAGTCCTTTTTTAAAGCTGATTGTTTTGTGTTCATTTTGTTTAGTTCTTTTTTCATAACAGATTTAATGTTTAGTATAGAGCTTAGAAAAAATTTGCAGTGTGAGATAGGCAAGAAGTAAGGCATGTAGCAACATCAGCATGGCAAAGGGTGCTCCTTTAAAGGCAAGGAAGGGCAAAAATATTTTAAGTCAAGTGATAGCGATTGCTGTATGAGTCATACGATTTTTGAATCAAGCACGGGAAACGCCAGACCATGCTGCTAGTATATATATATATTTAAATTTATATATATATATATATATATATATATATATATATATATATATATAGTTAAGTTATGAAGAACTTGGTAAACCGAATGGGTAATTCCAAGGTGTGTACTTTTTTAATTGTGGGCACATGTGTATGGAGGTATGTGTGTATATGTATAGGTATATATATATACATATGTGTGAGTATAAATGTATAAGTATGGGGTATGTTTAGGTACTAACGTTATTTTTGTGCTAGGTATCATTATATATATATATATATGTGTGTGTATTTTACATATGTGTGGATGTATGTGTACAAATATGTATTTGTGCATAGGTGTATATGTATGTGTATATGTATATTGTATGTATGTAACAGGTATATATGTGTGTACATGTATTTATATATGTATAGTATTTTGAATATTAAATTACTTGTAATCTGTATATGCATATAGATGTATGTACCTTAGAATTAATATTTGTAATATATGTGTGAATAGATGTATAACATGGTAATATAAATACATATGCATGTGTGGATAGTTATGGGTAGACTTCTTTTCATATGCTTTTTTATGTATATAATCGTGTGTGTATATATAGGTATATGTATTTATGTATGTATGTGTAGTGTATGTGTATATATATGGTTGTATATGTATATAAGGGTGTGTATATGTATATGAGTATACCTATATGTATATATGTATATATAGATAGATAGATAGTTAGATAAATAGATTGATAAATATATATATATATATATATATATATATATATATATATATATATGTGTGTGTGTATAGGTGTATGGAATATTTTTAAATGGAAGTACTTGGGTCATTCTAATGGTATCTTAAAATTACTCTTTTTAATATTTAATATCACTTTCTCTTTTAATGTTCTATAATTAGAATTTTGAGAGTGTATTTTTATCTTCTGAAGGGAGTTTCATTTTAAAATTGATAATTTAAATTTAAATATACCACTCTTTAACTATTAATAGTAATAATAATATTAACGAAATTCCTTTAATAATGAAGCACTTCAGAAGTCACCTAAAGTTAAACTTTAACTATAAAATCAAACTAAAATCTAAATAAATTTCAAATATTAAAATATATGTAATGATTGAGAAATGTATGTATATATAATTTATGTATGAAGATAGATGGACATTTGTGTATATTGTTACACGTGTGTCTATGTGTGTATTTGCACATGTAAATAAACGTATGTATATATTGATTTGCATGAATATGTTTGTGAGATACATATAAGAAGAAAACAAAATCTTTAATATTACCCTCAAATATTATTAAATAATGAAACCTAAACCTTAATTAAGTTTACCCATATAATAATAAAGAAAAATTGCATTCATAAATTAGATTAGAAGTAAAACTAATATAGATGTTAGTTTTACCGAAATTTTTTTACAATGAATGGAATATGGAAATACAATTGGTCGGGTAAATAAACTATTATAATTTTAAATATTTCTTTAATATGTTCTCGATAAATGTGCTAATAAAAGTAGTAGTTAACTTATATTAAGTCCCTAAACTATTTACTTAAAAAATTAAATGTTTAAATTGATAACATTCATCATTTTTTAGACATCTAAATTTCTATCAAGCATTGAATCTATCTTTTACATAATTTTGTTAAAACAAAATTACAGCCTTTTTTCATTCACTTCCCTCTCCCCTCTCTTTTGCTGTAACACTCATTTGGATATATCCTTATTACTGTCGTCTGTCTCCTTTCTCTTTTCCATTTTTCCTTTTCTTTTCTCCCCCTCCCCTCCCATTCCTCTATATCATTTCTGTTAAGTTAACCATCTAAATAGGTCAAGGTTCGGTCACTCCTCCTACCCCAATATAAAGCATGCTTAAGATAGATATGTAATTAACCCCTCCCTATACTCGACCTTGTCTCTTTAACTACGACTCTCACCCCCCGACCTGTTAAATTACAACAATTACACTACCCATCAATTTCTAATCCCATTTTTCCTTCATTTCGTTGTTGGAATTGTTACCTGATGATCCGGAGTCCTTTAAAAAGGATTTTGGTGAAATAAATTATTGTAATGGTACCTTAAAGTGGTCTGTTTTTCATTAAATATTTATATATATATATATATATATATATATATATATATATATATATATAGTATAGGAGATCAGTATATTGGACATAGGTAGCACCAGGTGGGTATTACATTATATGGAAATGGATAATTTCACCATTAACATTTGAAATGATTTTGCTACAGAATTGCATAGAAAATGATTTTACTAGAAGAATGTATTGGATTTTGTTATAAGAATATGTTGGAAGTGATTTTACTATAAAAATGCACTTGAAATTATTTTACTTTTAAAAAGCAATGGAAATGATTTTGCTATAAAAATGCATTAAAAATGATTTTACTATTAAAATGTATTAGAAATGATTTTGCTATAAAAATACGTTGAAAGTAATTTTGTTGTAAGAATGTATTGAAGTCTAATTTCTGGAAAAACTGTTTTAAGAAAAATATTTTTGCTACTTTCAATTTCAATGTGTCTTTGGATTTCTGTGCCATGTTTTTCGTTGTCGGTCATAACACTTCTCACATAGTTCAATTTCTGTCCTTACTTTGTTCTGACATTGTTAATTTGTTTCATATGCAAGATAACTATAGATCAGTTAAAATAATAATATACTCATGTTGGAAAGCGAGAAAAGAAACTCCTGGAATAGAAAAAATATTTGTATCTAGCTAGTTCAGCAGTAAAATAGTGAGACCTAATTGCCAATATAGTCATACGTTTAAATTCATGCAGTCAAGTCATTAAAGGGAAAAGCTCATTAGAACAATTGTCATGAAAAATATTTATAGAACAGAAAGAGGAAAGCCATGTTACATAAATGAGAAAGTAACGAAAGTCGAGATGCTAGGATATTTTACATTAAAGACCATTCTTTGGATGTTGCCAAGAATCTTGAGATATATAACAAGAGCACTAAACCACATATGGTAGCAATATTCAGTCAGTGCAGAGATGAATGACAGATTTCTAAATATGCAAGATATATTCTGGCAAGAAAAATTGTCTGTCATGACACAATGAACTAACATTTCTAGTAGTACGACCTATCAGTTTATTCAATATAATTTTTCCACTTCATTTCAGTGGAAAACATGGGTTCCAGAAGGCTAAAATGTTGCTCTCTTGGAGGTTAGCATCAGCCATACTAATGGAAGGTAGAAAAGGTACTCTATGGTGATTAAATGAAAGCAGTTTCATTATGGAGGCATTGAGGAATATAAGCCACCATTGTGTTAACAATTTTTTCATTCAAGATATATTTCTGAGCCAGTTTTTATAGGACTGAGATGCTGGTCAATTTCCAAACACTCTCCTTTTCACATGTGTGTTTGGAACTCCCAAGGTATAGTGTTCTTTTTTTCTCTTTCTATCAAAGTTACCTTTTCTTACATGAACTTCAATTTGAAGCCCTAACTTTTTGAGCTTTGCTTACTGATGATCATTCATTCTGTCTTATAGATAATAGTTACTCCTTTCTTCTTACCATATCTTATGTTGTTAAGATTATGACCAATGATAATAAATCCTGGTAGGACTTCTAATTCTCTTAGGATTATGGTCTTGTTGCAGAGGTTAAATAGATCTGATGAGAATATACATCCTTGCTTGATTCAGCTTTCTATCTTTATTTAAACACATTTCTTATGTGTAGACAAGCATTTTGTTGTCAGTAAATGTTGTGGATTATTCTAATATCATTCCCATGAAAATTGAGCTTTTCTAGCACTTCAAATATGTTTTTGTGTTGTACCTTATCAAAATAAAGAGTTAATATGTGGCGGACTTTACCACATTAATTTAACTTTAGATTAGGAAACAGGGTTGACACAGAAAAGGATAAGCAAAAGACATTGTTACACATAAAATATGTATTTAACAAGATATACAATATCAAACAACAATGTGAAAGAAAGGATGCATTTAAGTATGAAAAGGTTGAATAAACCAAGAGTTGTCTCTCTTTAACTGTTATTTTAGTATTTCAAAGTTCACTGGAATAATGTTCATGAGAATCTCTTATAATGACTGTTCTTAAAAGATTTGCCGTGTTAGAAAAGATTATGTGAGTGTATACAAGGTATGTTCAGCATGTAGGTGGTGTGTGTGAGTGAGAAGGTTGGCATATGGTTTCAACTGTTGTGGTTTTGTTTGGCAGCTGAATTCTCACTAAAAAGGGTTAGAAAATTCTTGCTTAAATAAATGACTATAGGCTCCAGATTGTTGCGTGGGAAGAATTATTCTTCATGTGCAGACAATCTGATTGGTTGGCATAGACCAATCAGCAAGCGAGCTTTGGGGAGACTTAAGAAAGCTTCTGTGATCTGTTTCTCCCAAAAATGCACAAAACTTACTACATGAAAATAGAGCGATTACAAAATTGTCACATTGGTGCGATTTGTAAATTGTCTATAATAATGTAGTGGTGATTTATTAACTAATGAATGCTTGGCGTTGTATGTGATTTGTATTTGTATGTATCTATGTATGTATGTATGTATGTTTGTGCATGATATACTCGCACAAATAACTCTGCTATTTACCCTTAGCTAAGGAAAAGTGGATTCATGCCTTTGCCAATATAATGAGTATGAAATGAGAAGATGCAGTTTTGACCCAGACTTGGTTTATTGCTTCTATTTTCTGTGCTTGTAACTGATAAACCAATCTGTATCCCTCAAAATGTTTTAGCTGAAATCATTTTCAAGTGGTTAACTGCCAGTTCTTTAAGAAGCCCAGAATTTAGAATTTCAAGATGACGGCAAATCCAAGGTATTTCTTGATTGCCTGTCTTGATGTGAGTCTGTAGGGTTCACTCCCAGTTTCTATCTCATCTCGCTAACATCAGTATCTATATGACATGTGTTCAGTCAACTTTAGCCACATCAAATAGAAAATAAATTGGTATCGAAGGTGACATAACCCCAAGAAATGGTCAGTTGTGAAGATGGGTTGAATGTTGTCTATTTGGTTTGGCTCCAAGAATTTTAACATAATATAGCAAGAAAGGAATATGTTGGTAAATATATAAATAAATAGAAAAAATAAAATTAAAATTATACTATTATTACTGAGTTTGTAGTGATGAGGAAAATAATAAGAATTGGCATATTTTGCACACTATAAGGAAAAGTTGTGAATCATTAAATTGATATACACAATAATGTTTCAACTAGACACTTAAAAATGGTTGACAATACTTTCTCTAACAAAAATTCAAGATAATATTACTACTAGTGGAAATAAAGCAAGTAAAATTAAGATGAAAGAAATATTTCTCAAAAATTAACAAAGGTTGTCAATGCATCTTCTAATAAAAATTCAAAATAATGTTACTACTTCTGTAAATAAAGTAAAAAATAAAGTATAAAAATTCAAGATAATATTACTAATTCGGGAAATAAAGTAAGCAAAATTAAAATGAAAGAAATACTAGTCAAAAATCAATAATGGCTAACAATGCATCATCTAATAAAAATTCAAGATAATATTATTAATTAGGAAAATAAAGCAAGTAAAATTAAGATGAAAGAAATACTAATCAAAAAATAATCATAGTTGACAATGCTTCATCTAATAAAAATTCAAGATAATATTACTAATTAAGGAATTAAAGTAAGTAAAATTAAAATGAAAGAAATACTAGTCAAAAATCAATAATGGTTGTTGATGCTTCATCTAATAAAAATTCAAGATAATATTACTGCTAGTAAAAATAAAGAAATTCAAATTAACATGAAAGAAATAGTAGTCAAAAATTAATAATTGTTGACAATGCTTCATTTAATAAAATTCAAGATAATATTGTGATTAGTGGAAATAAAGCAAGTAAAATTAAGATGAAAGAAATATGATTTAAAAATAATATAACTGACAATGCTCTGTCGATGAAATTCAAAAAATATAACATCTAATACTACTAGTGTAAATAAAGCCTAATAAATAAAAGAAAAGAAATACGTGTCAAAAATTACTAATGTATGACAATGCTACATCTAATAAAAATTCAAGATGATATTGTTTTCAAGTTGAAATGAAGCAAGTAAAATTAAGACGAAAGAAATATTTGTCAGAAATAAATAATCATTGTTAATGTTTCAACTAATAACATTTCAAGATGACTACTCTTTCATGTGCTTCTGTCTTTCACTACTAAATTCTGTCAGCTATCACTTTTTCCTTTATCGCTCCCCACTTTTCCCAAGACTGCAGTGTATTGGAAGCAATAGTTGACAGCATAGAAAAGGCACTTTCTCTCTGTCCATCTGTGAACATCTTTGTCTTTGGTGACTTTAATGCTCACCACATGTGGCTGAATCATTCTAAAATGTATTGATGTTGCTGGTATACAGTCATTAATTTTTTCCATTGCCCAATCCCTCACTCAAATCATGGACTTTCCTACTTGTTTCCCAAGCCAATCCAAGCAACAGTTTTCTCTATTGGATCTATTTCTTACCTCCTCTCTTTGCTGAGCTTTACAATACTGTCCTCTTGGTAACTTGGACCACTCTGTGATAGCTATTGATATCTCCTTCCAAGCATCCATTAAACAAGAACCCCCTATCCATGAGACCTTTTTCTTTTACCATCATGCTGATAGGGAGTCATTTTGGGATTTTCTTCATTATGCTTCTTGGACTAACAGATGGTCTATATTACCATTGAAAACAGATAGTGACAGTATAGAAACGGTGCTTTCTCATCAGCCATCTGTGAACATCTTTGTCCTTGGTGACTTTAATGCTCACCCCAACATGTGGCTGAAACATTCCAAAGGTACTGATGTTGCCGGTATACAGACATTAAATCATTCCATTGCCCAATCCCTCATTCAAATTATGGACTTCCCTACTTGTTTCCAATATTTGTGGTATCCATTTCAACTTCTGCAGCATAAAATTTTTTTCTGGAATGGTTGACAGATATCTTTGCCCTTTGTGAAACCAACTTGAATTCTTCCATTGCTATCAATTAATTCTTGGTTCCAGGCTATCTTCCCCTTTGTCAAAAAGATACCAGTATTCACATACATGGCCTTGGTGTTGACATCTGGGATAATCTGATGACCAGAGAACTCTCTCTCTCTCTCAAGATCGCAGAACACTCTTTCATGTGCTTCCATCTTTCACTACCAAACTCTTTCAGCTTCCCAAGTTTGCAGTATTTTAGACACAATAGTTGACAGTATAGAAAAGGTGCTTTCTCTCCATTCATCTGTGAACATCTTTGTCTTCAGTGACTTTAATGCTCACCACAACATATGGCTGAAATATTCCAAAGGTACTGATGTTGCCAGTATAGATTATAGTTGCCAATCCCTCACTCAAATTGTCGACTTCTCTACTTGATACCCTAGCCAATCCAAGCAACAGTCTTTTCTATTGGATTCTTTCCTCACTGAGCTTTGCAATACTGTCCTCTTGGTAACTTGGACCACTCTGTGGTAGCTATTGATATCTCCTTCCAAGCATCTATTAAACAGGCACCCTTCATCCATGAGAACTTTTTCTGTTACCAGTATGCTGATAGGGACTCATTCTGGGATTTTCTTCATTATGCTTCTTGGATTAACAGATGGTCCATATTAACATTGACAACAGATAGTGACAGTATAGAAAAGGTGCTTTCTCATCAGCCATCTGCGAACATCTTTATCCTCGGTGATTTTAATACTCACAACATGTGGCTGAAACATTCCAAAGGTACTGATGTTGCCGGTATACAGACATTAAATTTTTCCATTGCCCAATCCCTCACTCAAATTATGGACTTCACTGCTTGTTTCCTTAGACAAACCAAGCAACAGGCTTCTCTATTGGATCTATTTCTTACCTCTTCTCTTCACTTTTGCTGAGCTTCACAATACTGCTCTCTTGGTAACTGTGGTAGCTATTGATATATCGTTCCAAGCATCCATCAGACAAGAACCTACCCATAAGAACTCTTTCTGTTACCAGCATGCTGATTGAGACTCAGTGGCATAGCTAGAGTAAACGTCCCCCGGGGCGGTCCGCTCAAATGTCACCCCAATGACCCCAATTCACCCTATGCTGAATGGTTAGCTGTAGCTAAATTTTCATACATGCTCTACCTCTACTTTACTCTACTGACCGGTACGTTACTGTTTACATGTATGATCCAAGACAAAATCCAATACCACAAAATAATCAGTTCAAATCAAAAGATTTTTAAAATGCAACTGTTCACTTTCAGAACAACTAAATACAAAACACAGCAATACACAAAAGAATGACATTCGATACTATGGTCTTAGAATGAATGTTTTCTTGTTGAATGTTTTCTTGTTTTGTTTTGTGGCAAACTGGTCAATGACATCATCAAAATCATGGTTGACATAATTTTCTGTTGCTAATTTTCCGGTGTCCAATTTTTTGTTGCATCATTTTCTGGGTACCATTTAATTATCAATGATGTTTGTAAGTATTTTTCTTGACAAAAATGTTCTGTTTAATTTTTAAGCATTTTTCGGAACATTGTAAATCAACTGCATTCTTTTAAAGGTTACCTAGAGAATTTATGCAAAGTTTATTTTTTTGTTTTTCTTTATACAAGTAAAATAAATTTACATCGTATTTTGATGTCATTATGATTTTAGTTTTAGTGATAATTTAAAAACAATAAATATTTATCATTAGTACCAATAATGGAAAATTAAGTTAAAAATTTAAAAGAATCGTTTTTGGAATCGGAAAATAGGCACAAATTTTTTTGATTCTGATACTGTTTCTGATACCCAAAAAAGTTCCGATTCTTGATTCCGATTAATCGTCCCAACACTAGTAGTATATCAAAAGTATATCACTCACTCAATGGAAAATTGTATCTCAGCGAATTGATACACAGGCAAGACTGAAATTGTTGTGTAGAGGGCTGTGGCTGTGATGTTGTGAAGTCAGACGTAGAAGAAACGCATGTAAGGTTCAGATTCTCCTGCTCGCCGGGCCCAACTACATAAAAAGGTTGGACTTTGATTAAGTCCAAAGAAGAAGGCAAAGAAAGCAAACAAAACACAAGACCGATAATATATGTATATATAAATATATATTAATAACAAGTTACAATACATGGAAACAGTACAAAAGGGACTAAGTGTGTGTGAATATTCTGTAAGTGTATGTGTGAATATTCTGTATGTGCGTGCATGCATGTGTATTGTGCTTAGCGTGTTTCCACACTATCCCTTGTTAGCGCCTACATTTCGAGGTTGATAGCTGAAAGCCTGAGGAAAAAAAGAGATTTACCTCAAGGTGTCGGCACACAGTCCTGAGGGAAAAAAAAAGAAAGAGGCGAAAGGTCAGCGGCTATTTATAGCCAGGGAAGTGAGACCCTTGGTGAAAGGGTTAACGAACTAAAGGATGAGTTAACTCCGACAGTTGCACTTTTGGCTTCGTATTTTGCTTTGCAATGATGCAGAGTTAAAACACGATATCATCCAATAAAATGTTACAACAATGTCTCTTGTTAGTAACCAAGATTGTAGTAACTGAAACACATGAAAGCTGAAAACATCGCTATTTTTCCTACTCACAAATTTCCCGACAATTTATTAGAAAATTTCTGATGTGGGGGACAAAACGGGGGGGCCATAAATTATTTCTGGGGGGTCATAGGCCCGCCTGCGAAACCCTGTGTCTCCACCACTGTTTTCAGACTATTTTTGGCACCTTAGCCTGGTTGAAAAATTTTGTTGGGGGTGACATTGTGTCACCCCTCCTGTACTGGCACCCGGGGCGGTCTGCCCCTCCCCCTCCCCCTTAGCTACACCACTGTTGGGACTCATTCCAGGATTTTCTTTGTGAGGCCCCTTGAAAACTGTGTTACTGAGATTTCTTCTTGTGTCAAACATGGCATGGATTTCTCAGAAATACCAGGTGAAACTGCATGCTCAGCAGCCATAGCACACAGGAACAACTATTTCCAGCTATACCACCATGACAGCTCTCATCATAATAGGTGTCTATTTGCTACTGCTCTAACAAATATAAGCAAGACATCAAAAAAGCTAAGTCCCTGTGTGCTGATAGAATGAGGCACCATATATAACTAATAACTTTGGCTATTGTGACTACGGGCATCTCTGTAAATGATGGAAGTTCAAGGTCTCTATTCCCTTCTCTTTATTTGATGTGCTATCATCCTCTGCTGACAAAGCTGAATGCTTTGCCTGTACTCTTGACTTATCTGAAGTATCCCTGCCTAACTTTCCACTTAAACTAATTCACTGCTGAGTAATATGCTTGTAACCCTTTTCATAGCCTCTTATATCATCTCTAACTTTGATCCCCACAAATTGTGTGGACTCGATGGTATCCCTGTAATCTCTATCTAGAAAAAGCGGGATGTGTGTGTAACGAATGCATGGCCGCAATTTTCAATGGATTTGCACCAAATTTTACATGCACATGATCCAAGTTAGCGGGAGGGCCAAGACAGACTTTGCATTTCCCAACTCCCATCAATAGTGGAAATAATCAATTTTTTCATGCTTCTACGGCACTTTTCATGTAGTTTGTACTGGCCAGAGTGAGAGCCTATAGCTGGCTGACATGAATAGGCAGGAAGATTTTATTGGCCAGCGTGAGAGCCAACAGTTGGCTTACACAAATGTTAACTAGCATGCTAGCATGCAAAAAAATTGATAGCTGCATTCATCACAAGTGGGAAAAATTTAAATCTGCATGGCACTTTACTCCAATTGGCTCATTCGCTTGCTTAGACTCAACATTGATTCTGATTCCGCAGAACTGGGTTGGGTGTGAAAAAGTATTTGTGGTTAACATTCTTTTTTCATTCAGTTTTTCCAGTTACGAGTCCTTTTTTAAAGCTGATTGTTTTGTGTTCATTTTGTTTAGTTCTTTTTTTGTAACAGATTTAATGTTTAGTATAGACCTTAGAAAAAATTCGCAGTGTGAAATAGGCAAGAAGTGAGGAATATAGCAACATCAGCATGGCAAA
This sequence comes from Acanthosepion pharaonis, assembly GCA_903632075.3. Taxonomy (NCBI): domain Eukaryota; kingdom Metazoa; phylum Mollusca; class Cephalopoda; order Sepiida; family Sepiidae; genus Acanthosepion; species Acanthosepion pharaonis. The sequence continues at coordinate 2,067,684 of CAHIKZ030004360.1, read as the reverse complement.
GGGCACTCCTTTAAAGGCAAGGAAGGGCAACAGGGAGATTGCTGTATGAGTCGTTCAATTTTTGAATGAAGCACGGGCAACGCCAGGCCATGCTGCTAGTAGTCATTAAGAAGTGTACTCCAGAATTGGCTCTTGTTCTCCCTAAACAGTATAATAAATGCCTCACTGCTTCCTGCTTTTCCTGCCTCCTGGACGTCACCATCTGTTGTTCCAGTTTTTAGGAACTCTGGAGAACAGTCTGATTTATCAAACTATCAGCTTTCTATCTATTTTTGCAAAACCCCTAGAGGCCCTAATCAATGATAAATCATCTCTCATACAAGACAAATTCTCAGACAAGCATTACAGCTTTTGTTTCTCCAGATCAATTGTTGATGTACTAATGATAAATGTGAAAATAGTCTGTCATACTCTAAATAAAAATGGTGAAAGCCTGGAGTGTAGCATGGAACATCTCGAAAACCTTTGACAGGTCCTCTCCACAAGCTGAAAAGTTACAGTATTTCTGAGCACATTTTTGAGTTGATCCAATTGTTCTTATCAAATTTTGAAATGTAAAAGTCCTGAATGGCCACTCATCTTCATTCTTTCATTGTAATACGGATATCCCCAGAGCTCCATCTTTGGTTCTATGCTATTTTTAATCTTCATTAATGACCTTCTCGACAACATCAGCTACCAATTTGGCATCTACACTTGTGACACAACCATTTACTCCTGCCAATCAGTCCAACAAGGCCAAAATAGCATCTGATGTACAAAATGACCTCAATCGTTAACTGGTGCAAAAGATGGCTTGTCAGTTTTAATGCCTCCAAAACTAAACTTCTCAATTAATCATTCAGGAGACCCCTCTCTGTCTTTCATCAGCATGGCTAATGCTAACCTCCAGGAAAGTGACTCATTGTGCCTTCTCGGGCTAACATTCACAGCTGACATGAAATGAAATGACTATATTGAATCCATTGCTAGATCACCTGCTAAGATAATCAGTTCACTGTTTCAGGTGAGACAATTTTTCTCTCTGGAATCTATGCATACTATTTGTCCATGCTTAGAATATTGATACCATATATGGTCTAGTGCCCATGCTATTTACTTGGAGATCTTTGATAAGATCCAAAGAAGAATCAGCAATATTATTGTTCCTGATCTGGCAGCTTGGCTTCAGTCACTTACCCACCAACTTAAGTTTGCTTCTTTGTGCCTTTTTTATAAATATTTTCACGGCAACTGTTCAGATGAGTTCTTTGCTATGGTACCTAGACTTTTTGAATTTAAGAGCAGTACTATAGACTGACATTGACATCTCATCAGTTTACAGTTGAGCTGGCAAGATGTAACTGCAAATTCTATCCTAACAGTTTCTTTTCTCGTAGTTCTCAATTGTGGCCCTATGCTTTCCAACCAATCAATAATGACAAAACCAGATATTACCCAGAATAGTTTAAGTGTATGGTTGCCTTTCTGTACCTTATTTTATAAATACTTTCATGGTAATTGTTTGGATGAGCTCTTTGCTATGGTACCTGGTCTGTATGAATTTAAGAACAATACTAGACTGTTCTGACAAGCTATATTCCTTAGTTGCATTGGTGTAAACCTTTACAGCGAAGCCTCTCAATGCTCTGAGTCTAATTTCAGATGTAATGAGAGCCTGCTTAAATTTACAAGTGTCTCATAGGACAGCTGAAGTATGGAGAATCAATAATGACAAAACCTGATATTACTCAGAATAGTTTAAGTGTAAGGTTGCCTTTCTGTACCATTTCTATAAATACTTTCATGGTAATTGTTTGGATGAGCCTTTCACTATTGTACCTAGACTTTTTGAATTTAAGTGCAGTACTATAGACTGACATTAAGATCTCATCAGTTTACAGTTGAGCTGGCAAGATGTAACTGCAAATTCTAACAAATCCTAACAGTTTCTTTCCTCATAGTTCTCAATTGTGGCCCCATGCTTTCCAACCAATCAGTAATGACAAAACCTTTTATTACCCAGAATAGTCTAAGTGTATGGTTGCCTTTTTGTACCTTTTTTATAAATACTCTCATGGTAATTGTTCAGATGAGTTCTTCCCTATTGTACCTTTTTGAATTTAAGTGCATTACAGTTGAGCTGGCAAGATGTAATTGATAACAGTTTCTTTCCTCATAGATCTCATTTGTGGCTCCATGAAGCTTTATAAGTGTATCAAATTTGAAAAAAAAATCTATCTCCGTGATGGTGAGACCATGGCTATATTGGATTAATTTGATAATTTATTTTTAAATATTTATCTCCAGATTAATCACTAAATAACTCACAATTCAGACTAATGTCTCCATCTTTGTTGTTATTATCACCTGATCACCTTCTGCCTGAATTTCTGAGATGAGGAGTTATCATTATTTACATTTAGACTAATGTCCTCATCTTTGTTATTATTATCACCTGATTGCCTTTTGTCTGAATTTCTGAGATGAGGAGTTATCATTATTTACATTCAGACTAATGTCCTCATCTTTGTTGTTATTATCACCTGATTGCCTTCTGTCTGAATTTCTGGGATGAGGGATTATCATAATTTACATTCAGACTAATGTCCTCATCTTTGTTGTTATTATCACCTGATTGCCTTCTGTCTGAATTTCTGGGATGAGGGATTATCATAATTTACATTCAGACTAATGTCCTCATCTTTGTTGTTATTATCACCTTCTGCCTCAATTTCTGGGCTGAGGAGTTATCATTATTTACATTCAGACTAATGTCTTCATCTTTTTGTTATTATCACCTGATCACCTTTTGCCTGAATTTCTGGGCTGAGGAGTTATCATTATTTACTTTATTTACAATCAAAGTAATATCCTCAGCTTTCTTGGTATTCACATCTTACCAAATATGTCAAGTGAATCAGAAAGAAATCTAATTTGAAGCAGGGTATAACTCCATCTTCTGTCTTCCTGAAACCTGTTCTTTTATTGTCCTTTCTCCTCACTAAATTCTTCTCATTCTCTTTCCCTCACAGTAACCCCCTTGCATCTTAGTGGCTTTATCGCCATCTTCTGTCTTCCTGAAACCTGTTCTTTTATTGTTCATTCTCCTTACTAGTTTTCTCGTTCTCTTTCGCTCATGTTGCTTGGGATGAAATGATCAAAAAAATATTTTAATTAATTTACACTTAATCTAATTAAAACCCAAATAAATAGACAATAAAAATTTTAATATGGATTGCCTATTTTTTAGGATGGTGGGGGTCTAATTCAAATTATGTTCTTTGCTAATCTGCATCGTTTGTGGTTCATTTTTCCAATTGGGAAGCTGCAAAGATTTTTCTGCCACACAATCCTGACTTCTTAATTTTTCATCTGGTGATCTCTTTGTGAACGCGAACCAATGTTTTTTTTGTTTTTTTTTGCATCAGATAAGCCATGGACTGATTGGGGTTTTGCTGCATTGCCCTCTCATCATGTCTGGTCATACTCTTGTAGCAAACATTCCTAATTTTGGTTTCATAACTTTCTACTGCCCATCTGTTTGATTTTGATTAATTCATTCGGCCAATGCATATTACGGTAAAAGCTTGTCACATTTGATTAAGTATCATACCCTAAATCCATTTGGTAATGAATGATAATACTTAGGACAAGAACAACACATATAAGATCCAAAAGCAGTGCATAGAAAAAGTAGTCAACTGCTAGAAGTGAGTCAAGTGGATTCCACAATGAATCACTAACTGCAGACCAACATGCAGTATTTACTCCTGTATTTATGTGAATGGGGACATACCCATTATTATCCATAGTTATGCTACAACACGCATATAACTCCAAGAGAAAATAATGAAATAATCAAGATGCTGACTTCCTGCACTAACTTAAACAAAAGATTAAGAAGAAAAGCCTAAAAATATTGTTGAGGGGTCCTCCCCTTTTTACACAAATGGACTCACCCAGTATATACATATACTACTGCTATGTGAAGACCCGAGACAAGACAAGAACAACAAAGGTTGAAGGTAACAGACAGACAGAATGAACGTAGCGATCAAGAGTCACCGTGAGCGAACACGTAGACTCAGTAAGAAGTCATACAGCGATACTTCAATACCAAAGACTGTATAGATATTTTGCTACTAACCCGTATTCTTGGAACTACTAACTTGCATTACCAGTTTCTATTATTAAGTTAATACATTATTTTCATATATTCATTCCTGGCGTTTGTTATTTATTGGTACCGGATTTCATCCCGGAATCCACAACAAATATTCAAAAGAGAGATAAGGGTGGACTTAAGAAACATATTTTTCTGAAAAACTATTTTAATAAAAGATTTTATAAGTTTTACCTGATGGCCAATAAATGATGTTCTAATCAGTGGATGCTGAATATTTCATTATAAGGAAATGGTTAATTTCACCATTACTATTTTTTTTCTGTAACTTTCCTCATTTCCAAATTTTAGTATTTGAAATAATGTTTATTAGATTTAAGTTATGGGTTATTGTTTGGTTTCTGAGTCATAATGTGATTGTAGGTAGTGTAGTAGGAATTTGTTTTTTTTTCTGCATTTGCAATTTGTTATGGGATCTTACCCATAATAATAATAATGGACTATTCCATACTTAATAAATAATGTGCCTCAGAAGTAGGCAGGGAGTCAGTCGCCCGCGTCTTGAATGACAGATCGGTTGAACTCTCTGTCTTCGGGTGGGGAGGAACTTTCAGGAAGGGGTAAACTGGCCCTGAACCCGTTTATACGGGTTCAATGGGCATATTTTTGGACCAAGCCCATGGGCACGGAGATCCCACATTAAATAACCGGCCTTGTGTCACATGATGCCCCAGTGGGGGGGGGTTTGACTGAATATTGTCAGTAGTTCAAGTCGTGTCAAGAGTCAAGTCAGAGGCAGTCCGAAACAGAGTCGCGTTCAGACAATTACTGCAAGACATTGGAATAGTGATACTGGTCAAGACTACATTGTTCTCTCTACTAAACCTGATTGTTCATACTAACACTTCTACTTCTCGGTATATATTCCTGTTTGTAATATATCTGTGTTATTCCATACCTGTGTTCGAGTTCTTCTTTATTGGTTCTACCTTGGACTATCACATTACAAGGAACTGGACCATAACACAAATGAACTTTGTTTAAGAGTGTAGGGAGACAACAGTTGTTTTCCATTTGGC